>PVKA01054801.1:0-10604 GCA_004027165.1 Ctenomys sociabilis
ATGGAGTTGTGGTCATTGTGGTCTCTCTCTAGACCATCTTTCTGCAGCCTGTGTAGGGATGGCTTTGTCATTATGAAATTCTTTAGTTGTTCTTTGTTTTGGAAGTATTTCACTTCTCCATCAAACTTGAGAGTTTTGCAGGGTATAATAGTCTGCTCTGGAATTTGTTTTCATGTAGAACTCTTCTCTATTCTCTCCTTCCCTTCATTGTTTGTGTAGAGAAGTCGGCTATAATTCTGATGGGTTTTCCTTTAAATGTGATCTGCTTCTTCTGTCTAGTAGCTTTCAGTTTGTTATTTTTGTTTGGGATTTCTGGGATCTTGACTCTTATATGTCTCAGTGTGTTTTTCCTTGGGTTGAAGTTATTTGGTATTCTGTATGCTTCAGTTACCTGAATGTTGGATTGTTTCCTCATATTTGGTAAATTTTGTGAGATTACTTCTCCGCAAATTCTTTTTCTGTCATTTCTATTGACTCCTTCATTCTCATTGATACCAATTAATCTCACATTGTTCATCCTGGTGTCATCTTGCAGGTGATGGATTATTTTTTCTTGCATTCTCATCATTTTTACGAGATCCTTTTTCACCTTTTCACTAGCTGCACCAGTGTCTTCAAGTTCTGAAACTCTGTCTTCGCTTTCACTCAAATGGTTTTGTAGACTCGTGATTGATATTTTTAGTTCTTCTAAATCTCTTTGACTCTGTTTCATGCATTCTGTTTCTTTTCTGTATTGCTCATTCAAGGAATCCATCATATTTCTGATCTCCTCAATTTTTTTATCCATGTCTTCTTTAGAGGTATTTATTCTTTTTCTGCATTGCTTCTTGCAAATTGGGTTTCCTCTGTATATTTCCGGACTTGTTTCTGTATTTCAGATGCTATGATTTCAAAGAATTCTTTTTTGATTTCAGAAATTATTTCTGCTTTGAGTTCCTCATGATCTTTCTGCTGTTGCTTCTTCGCTTCAGATGCTGTTAATTCATACATTTCAGTTGGAATAGTGCTCTCTGCACTTGTTCTGGGTGAGCATAGTTTTTCCACCCAATGTTTCTGGAATACATTCTTTATTTCAGATGCTATGTATTCAAATATTTCTTTTTTAATTTGGCGAATTACTTCTCATCTGATTTCCTCTATACCTTTCTGCTGTTTCTTTGCTGCTGTATCTGTTAATTTATTCATTGCAGATGACCTAGTGTTCTCTGCCCTAACTGGTAGACTCAAGGTCTGGATTCTGTTTTTCCCTTGTCTTTGTCATTTTGTACAGCACTCACCTTTGACCTTTGGTATAGAGCTTTGGTGCAGCTATAATCTTAGCTTGTTATGAGATTCAGGTGCTGGTCTATTCAGTCTGAGATTATCTTGGTATGCCTATCCTGGATCTAGCTGTTGTGTTCAGTTCCTTTTTGATGCAGCTCCTGTGGTTCCCCTCTGTTGGTTCCCTGGTCAGGCTAGCATGAACCGAACTGGGATGCAGAGCAAGTAATGAAAATTACCATTGTCTTGGCTGGCTTTGATATGAGGATCTGGCAAATTTCCGGAGTTAGCCCTCCTGTGTCAGGCAGGTCGCTCTCTAAGTGGGTGGGCTTGGGCTTTGGTGGGTCTGCTGGGCTCCCAAAAGAATAGTGGATGATCTTATTCACTGGGTAGGCTGTACTGGGTCAGCCAGCCTGTGTTGGGTCCGGGTCTAAGGCCAGAACCCAAGATGACTGGGATAGGTCCCTCCGGTGCATTGGGCCTGCAGCCCTCACTCACAGGCTGAGCTGCACTGGGTTTTGGGCCGTGGGGTGTGATGGGAATCGCTGATAAATGTCCCTGCAGCATGGCAGGCTTGGAGTTCTCACTCCAGGCTGACCTGCACTGGTTGGGGCCCTGGGGTGGGATCAGCAATTACTGGGAAATGTTTCTCTGGCGCGGCGGGCCTGGAGGTCTCACTGGCTGAGCTGCGCTGGGTCTCGGGCCGCGGTGGGGGACGGGGGGGACACGAATCCCTGGGAAATGGCGGGCCTGGAATCCTACCCTCACTGAACTTTGATTCCCATGGAGTTGGGGAAACTCCCACTAGCTCAGAGGGCTTTAGGGCAGGGGATCCAGGGAGGTGCTGGTAAGTGGGTCCTGAGGTTTCAGGCCGGTCACTGGCTTGGACGGCTTCGGGGTGGGGATCCAGGTAGCACTCATGGGAAGAAGCCAAAGGCTCACCCTCAGACTCACCACACTCACTGATCTGGGAAGCCTTGTGATTTGTGCAAATTCCACTCACTGGGAGAGCTTGTGGCAGGATCCAGGAGGCCACTGGAGTCAGCTGCTGTCTCAGGCCGGTCTCTCGGGCTGGGCAGGCATGGGCGGGATTAAGGAGGCTGGTGGAGTTGGCGGCACTGTCTCAGGCCAGTCTCTCGGGTTCGGAACTGATGGATTAATAATAGCTGTCCTTCTATGCAGAAATAATGGGGACCAAGGAAACATAACTGGATGCCCGTGTGGGAAAAGGCTCCTCCTGCCCAGAACAACCTACTTCCTGGGCCAGGGAGCTTGTGCTATATTCAAAACCCAGCTTTGGCACGCTCTATTAAGATATTGAAGTTTCAAGCTTTAAAAAACAGGAAGATTATTATATATTCATAATTTATGTCATGGTCTTAATTAAGCAAAATAATGATCTTCAAGTCCTTGTGCAAAGACTGAGCACACAGCGGGCCTCTTACTCCTCTGCACTGATGTCTAGTGAATGGAAGTGCTTCTGTGGTTGATAACATGGAGCTAGCTGCATCACTGTATATTCCTCAAATTAATAATGGACAAAAATCTACCCATCACTGGTTGTACAGGTGTGTCCTTGAAGCCTTGAGATGTAATGATGCAAGAAGTTAGAAATCTTTTTAGTATGTTACAAATCTTAAATTCTGGTTCTATAAAAACTCCATTATGGCCTTGGAGTAGGCCCACCATGATACCTCAAATGCCAAGTAATTTGAATGCTTTCAGAGAACAAATCTTTGAGCAGCTTCATCCAAATGTGCCCTGTCTGGCAGAGCTGAGAGAAACCTTGTACTCTGCCCAGGCCTCATCACTGTCTTAGCAGCATTCATTCTGAGCCTCAGGAGAGCCCAGGAAAGTGTAGCTAGTGACCCAGCTGCCTGGGCATACGGTTGTGAGTGTGGACACAGTGGAAGCCCCTGCCTTAGTGCTTCAGGAGAAAGAAGAAAGGGTTGTGGGGGCCAGCCAAATAGCTCAATGGATTAAAGAGCCTGCAAGTAGACACAGGGACCTGGGGTTCTGTCCCTGGGCCTGCCCTACGAGTCCCTCCCCTAGGGCTTGCTGAGATGGCAACTGAGATTGGGCATGGTTGCACATGCCTGTAATCCCAGCTCTTCGGAGGCTGGATCACTAGGAGTCCTATCTAGTTGTGAGACTCTGTAGGCCCTTCCCTAAAATACAAAAAATAAAATAAAAATAAAAATAAAAAATAAAAAAGGTTGTGTGATAGTACAAGAAGTACCTTAAACAATTAGTCTAGAGGCAAAAAATCCAAAAGTATGGGTCATTAGCCCAAGGACAGAGTCAAGGCCTAGTTTTAGTCATTCTAGACTCTTAGTCTCAGTTCGCTGACATCTGATGTCAAGCCTGTCTTGTCGTGGTTGAAAGAGATTGCAACACCACACTTACATCCAAAGGCCAAAAGCAAGCAAATATTTTCTGCATACCAGTTTATCAGGAGAAACATCTTTCCCAGAAATTTATCACTGGGGACTTTCCTAGACATCGCCCTTGGGGACTACTGACAAAGTCCTCAACATTCTCAGTGTCCAGCTCTGGGAAACAAGCACAGAATTCTCAGCCTACACAAGCAGAAGAGGGCATCGTCAGCAGAGTCCTGTGCCTCTCCCAGTGGAGGGCAGAAAATGGAAAAGGGGTTGTGAGTGCTTCCATCCCAGAGCCGAGAAGCAGGTCTGGCTCCTTTGCCTAGGTCTGTGGGTTTCAGAAGGGACACAAATCCAGCTGTGGGGTCAAACACACCTTTGCTATAAACTCTCCCTTAGTTCCCATCTCTCTCCAACCCATTGCTTCCCTGTCATCTGATTATTTCCAAACTCCATGTGGTGAGTTTGCTTTTCATCTAAGTTAACCTAAATTCACTGTAGAAAATCAGAAAATGCTAATAAGAAACACTAGATGACCTAAATCACAGCACTCCAAGACAAAAGCCACCAAAGTGACTAGCATGACGCATACTCCTTTAAACACTGTCATGTTAATGTGGATACATACATACTTATGAGGTATTTTCCCATAGTATTTCTCCTATTGCAAGATATATAGGAATACAAGACAGATGACTGTGCTGCACTTTAAAAGTTGAGCTGTTCCAGAAAGCGAACTGAATTACTTAGAAAGTAGCCAATGTCAACTGACAGATTAAGAACAGGAAAAGGAAATGCTCATAAAAAAGTGTGGACTATTGTCAATTTAAAGTAAATCCATCAAGTTTATATATCAAGTAAATGTGAAGCTCCCAGCATCTGGCTGAACTGTAATGTTTGGTGAAATTAATTTCCAGCCCAGGCTTTGGAAGAAGAACACTACTAACTTCCTGTGCATACCCCAGTGTGCTCTGGCTGTCAGCACAAATCGCTCCCTCTGTGCTCTGTTGTGAGTAATGCTGCAGTGTTAGGAGCAGTTAGGGCAGTAAATGTTTGTTCAGGTTTCAGAAACATTCACACAAACACCACCTTTCTCTTGCAGAGCTTACTGTGAGCTTCTTCAGGTAACATATTCAGTTTCTTTTCAGAAGAGCAAGTAGAACAACTTTATGTTAACGAGCATCACAGGAACACTTCCCTGGTCCTTATGGAAGGTCCTGGCCTGCATCTGATCACTAAAGGGCAGTAAGGCAGCCTGAGGAGGGGCTCTGACACCATCCTGATGTTGCTACTGTTGAATAGTGAGGACTCTGGGGTGTGGTTCAAATTCCAGCTCTGCCATTTCCCAGGCAATATCTGATGACAAATGGCCTAACCTGTGTTCTCACCTCTAGAATGGATATAATAATGTGTACCTCAGATACTTGCAGCAGGGGCTAAATACAATATTTTAAGTCCCTTTGTCTTCTGTAGGACACAGAAGTTGCTCTGTCAATCAGTGGTGGGCCAGGTGATCCTACAGTGACAATGGATAAAGCGGTAGCAAAAGCCTGCTCAGAACAGGGCTGAAAGCTTCTCCCTACCCAAGAGCCAGATGCAGCCACTATAAACATGAGTATTCATGGAATTCATTAGATGTTCTGAACTGAGAAAAAAAATTTACATAAACCCTGGCATCTGAAGCATGTGGCAGTCAGACCAGGGTCTTGGCTGCGGAGTAGTACTTGGTGACAAAACAGGGTGCCTGCATGAATGCGTTTTCTACCTCTGCTCCTTTCCAAGGCTTTGTGACTTCACCAATCAGTGTGTGATACATTGGTGACTCAATTCTTGTAGAGAATTTGCTCGATGCTCCTCTGAATAAATCAAGTTATGGGAGCTGTTTTCGGGGAATCTGGTCTGCCCGGATGCCAAAGCAGTGTCTGTGCTCTAAAGATAGGCCCATCAAAAGGAAAACCGATCATGAGGTGAGAAGGGCCTATAGCGTAGGAAACACTGCAACCAACCCTCAGGGATAAACATTGAACAAGAAACTGCTGTTTCCCAGGAAGGCCTCATGGAAACGTTGGCTAACAGCATAAATGCGCACTAGGAACAAAGGAAGGTTCTCTTTTAAAAAATCTTCAGAAGTAGGTGGCAACATCCAGCCTCTGCCATGGACTGACTGTGTTGTATCTCCCAGGTTGGAAGACCCTGGGGTACAAAGCTTCTGATGCAACCTTTGCAGAGAATCTTTCCACTGTAATCTCTTCCTTCCCTGTTTGACACTTTTGTCACTCAGAACAACAGGAAAGAAAAAGTCCCTTTTTTACAGATTCAACTTATGAAAATTAGGTAGTTCTTTTTAAGAGTAAAAGCAGGTTAATTGTCTTCAGAAGCAGGGCTTTGTTAATCTCAAAGGAAATAGTATGAGTTAATAAAGAAGAGGCAGCTACAGATTAGCTTCCACTCCAGAGAGGAGAGGGAAGAGATCAGTTAACCCTATAGAGACCATACTCATAAGTGAAATAAGTCAGACCCACATGTGCAAACGCTGGACTGTCTCAC
Organism: Ctenomys sociabilis; assembly: GCA_004027165.1. NCBI lineage: Eukaryota > Metazoa > Chordata > Mammalia > Rodentia > Ctenomyidae > Ctenomys > Ctenomys sociabilis. Next base: position 6,189 of record PVKA01054801.1, read on the forward strand.
TAGTATAAGAACCTAAAATCGTAAATAAAATCTGAAAAGTATGATAGATGCTGCATAAGGAAAGAATGTGTCCACAGGGAAGGAACAACAGGGATGGGGGGGGGAGAGAGAGAAAGAGAGAGAGAGAGAATAGACACATTTATGTATATATACAGGATAGTTTGAGTAATTGTACTGCTGATTTCTGCTGGTCTATTGAAAGGAGTAGTTAATGATTTAATTTTTTTTCTTTCCTTTTCAATTTTTATAACATTTTGACAAGTTTTGCATACTTATATCTGGTAATCTGAACAACTAATTTGAAGGCAATGATATGCAATATAACAACCATTGTTGAATTCCTATGATTTTGTTTAGTGAAATTCTGCAGCATTTTTAATGTTTTTTAGTATTATTCTCTTTAAAAATTAAAATTGAAAAAGAGAACATGTGACTTTATTGACTATCAATTTGTCTTTCTGACGAATGTGCCCTGGATGGTCATAGGTGACAGAATGCTGACCCTGTGGCCTGCTCCTCAGGGACCCCTGGTGTGCAAGGCATTCGCGCACACAAGTGGACACACACAGCTGCTGCTCTCGACCAGCCGTGTGCAGCAGGACACGTGTGCACAGTGATTTTGCGCAGTTCCTCTCAATACCATTCTCCATGGACATTTGGCACCTCAAGTGCCATATGACAGCAAAGGCGGGTCTGCAGGCTGTGTGACCAGGTTACGGCTGGATGAGATACTGGCTCATTGTGACCACAAAAACACTTGTTCGTGTCTCCCCAGAACCAGCAAGCAGCTCCTGCCCAACAGAGGCCCAGAGCGAGGTCAAGGACTAGAGAACAGTCCTGGCTCGCACTGCTGGCCCCACAAACACAGCCTCCAAGAAAGTTTTTCTTTTTTTTTCTGGATCTCCAACAAATGCTTATTTATAGAATTATCAGGCAAATGCTGTGCACAGTAATGCAGCTAAAAGACTCAGCTTGTCAAGAGCGAAGGTACATTTTAAAGATTATGGAAATTACAGCAAGAAATTCTTTATGATTAAAAAGAAATGACATCATTACAAAATAACTGCTTTACCATTCTGCAAAGGCGACTGATACAAAGCCCTCAAGTCAAATAATCTACTAAGCAACTACTGTAAAGTACAAACAAAAGCGCGACACAGCTCGGTGTGCAGCATCACTTAGCCCAGCACGTGAGATCCTTGATTGTCCCTGGCACTATGAACTATGGTCTTTACTTAAATTTGAAAATCCTGGGCCAGGGCACAAATGCCTGCCTGGCAAATTCAACGTCCTGAGTTCGTTTCTTGGTTACCCTTTTCCCTCCAGATCTTGCTATATCTCCCAGGCTGGTCTTAAATTCCTGAACTCAGCTGGTGCTCTAGGCTCCTGAATTGCTGGGCTCTGGACTGTCTTAGTTTTTTAATATCTTCATACTCATTAGGTGTTGTTGGAATCTAATACTGAGTTGGGTACATAAGCAGATCTCAATATGCCCTGTAGCTACCTGTTTAGAAGATGAAATTAGCACTTTTTTCCCCAGTAAATAACAGGATGGGCCTGATATAGGACTGCATATAAACCAGGAAATGGCATGTGGAGAACGTACAAGGGGCAATCTATGTGGGCTTAGCCTCCAAGGATAGCTGAGGAGACACGCTGCCACACAGAAGACAGCATATCATGTGTGCTCAAAGCAACTATTTCTGCACTCCTCAGAGATGAAGTAGTCAAAATCGATGTTTTCTTCATGAAACTTCATACCACATAGCTCTTAATTTTTGAAACACAAATAGTAGCCTTGATCTCCTTCCTATTCTCTTATCTGACCCATAATTGAGAGAACGCCCTGTGCCTTACCTTGGGGTAGTGAGCACTCTGCCTGTGGACTTTGGTCACATCTCCTCTCTGGATGGGCAAGGTCACCTTGGATCTGTACATCCGCTGCAGAGAGCACCCCTGGTAAGCGGCAATGGACCCTGTGTGAAGGTGACATGAGAACAGAGAGCAAAGGTGACATGGGAATAGATGGTAACGCTCCTTTAGGGCTGCTCAGGGAGCTGTGTGGAGGGTGCTCTGCTTGCTGTAGAACTGTCACCACTGCTACTCATAGAGCTGCCACATGGTGTCATCCCTCACGGACCTCCGCTTCTCTTCAGCTGTAGGCCCGCCCACCTAGAACGGGCCAGGCCGCAAATGCTTTCTGGCCTGGTTTTGCTGTTCCTGGGTAGGGATCAGTATCCTTCTGGGCAGTGGGCCACAACCTGGGCTCTGTGGCTTAGCATATTTCTTGGGAGCGTTTGGTAAGTAATCACTCCTCTACTTTCTTCACGAATTCTCTCTCCCTTTTGTGTCTTCAATGCACTGTCCCAACTGCTGCTTGGAACTCGTTCTCTGTATGACTCGGGTGGGATCCGGGTAGAGGGGCACTGTGTTGGGGTGATTTCCCACTCTCACATCTGCCAGGCTAACATTGTTTTGTGCTCTGCACTCTTCACTTTGACTGGTCGGTAGTGAGCAAACTGACTTGGGCATGCCAACCTACTATCATACTCCAATGGCAGAGGATTCAACTTTACAATATTAATTTTATTTATTTTTTATTTTATTGAAGAACAAATAGCAATGAGACAATTTCAAAACAAATTAAAAGGACAGATTCTATAAATTAATACATTGCAAAAAAGGCGCATACATGATATTATACTTACAGACATTATTGTAGATGTCTCTAATCAGTGAATTAAGTGAGTGTAGCTATTTACTTAAAGTTCTATCATGCCCACACCCAGTGTAGCTCAGCTGGTGAGTGAGAGCTCCAGGCCCGGCACACCTGAGGGACCTTTCCCAGCAATCCCCTTTCCCAGCGATCCTGATTCATTCCCAGGGTCACAGACACAGAGCAGCTCAGTGAGGAAGCAACAGAGGGGAACCACAGGAGCTTCAGCAAAAAAGAACTGAACACAACAGCTAGATCTAGGCAGGCATAACTGGATAATCTCAAACTTAATAGACAGACACCTGAATCTCATTGCATGATATGGTTATAGCTGTACCAAAGCTCTACACCAAAGGTCAGAGGTCAGTACTATACAAAAGAACAAAGACAATGAGAAAAATGCAATCTCAGTCCTCGAGTCCACCACTCAGTGCAGAGGACACTAGCTGAGCTGAAATGAATGAAATAACAGATATGAAAGAAAAGGAACAACAGGAGAAAGGTATAGAGAAACTCAGATGAGAAGTAATTACTGAAATAAAAAAAGAAATATCTGAATACATAGGATCTGAAATGAAGAATCAAATGCAGAAACATCAGGGGAAAAACAAATGCTCACCCAGAACAAGTGCACACAGCACCATTCCAGCTGAAACGTATGAATTAACAGCATCACAAGCAAAGATACAACACCAGAAAGGTCATGAGGAACTCAAAGCACAAATAATTTCTGAAATCAAAAAAGAATTCTTTGAAAAAAAAAAAGAATTCTTTGAAATCATAGCATCAGAAACAAGTCAGGAAATATACAGAGGAAACCCAAATTGGAAGAAACACCGCAGAAAAAGAATTAATAACTACCTCTAAAGAAGACATGGATAAAAAAAATTGAGGAGATGAGAAATACGATGGATTCCTTGAATGAGCAACACAGAAAAAAAATAGAATGCATGAAACAGAGTCAAAGAGATTTAGAAGAACTAAAAATATCAATCACGAGTCTACAAAACCATTTGAGTGAAACTGAAGACAGTTTCAGAACTTGAAGACACTGGTGTAGCTAGTGAAAAGGTGAGAAAGGATCTCGTAAAAACAATAAGAATGCAAGAAAAAATAATCCATCAACTGCAAGATGACACCAGGATGAACAATGTGAGATTAATTGGTATCAATGAGAATGAAGGAAAAAAAAAAAGAGAGAGAGAGAATGAAGGAGTCAATAGAAATGGCAGAAAAAGAATTTGTGGAGAAGTAATCTCACAAAATTTACCAAATATGAGGAAACAACCCAATATTCAGGTAACTGAAGCATACAGAATACCAAATAACTTCAACCCAAGGAAAAACACACTGAGATATATAAGAGTCAAGATCCCAGAAATCCAAAAAAAAAAAAACTAATAATAATATACTGAAAGCTACTAGAGAGAAGAAGCAGATCACATTTAAAGGAAAACCCATCAGAATTACAGCCGACTTCTCTACACAAACAATGAAGGGAAGGAGAGAATAGAGAAGAGTTCTACATGAAAACAAATTCCAGAGCAGACTATTATACCCTGCAAAACTCTCAAGTTTGATGGAGAAGTGAAATACTTCCAAAACAAAGAACAACTAAAGAATTTCATAATGACAAAGCCATCCCTACACAGGCTGCAGAAAGATGGTCTAGAGAGAGACCACAATGACCACAACTCCAT
>PVKA01054802.1:0-10604 GCA_004027165.1 Ctenomys sociabilis
CAGGCTGTTCTCGAACTCACAACAGTCCTTCTGCCTCAACCTCCCGAATGCTGAGAATGCAGGCATGCACTACCACACTCCCCAAACTTTGATGCCCAGGGAGTTGGGGAAATTCCCACTTGCATCGGGCTTGAAGGCAGGGCATGCAGGGAATTGCTGGTGAGTGGGCCCTGAGTTTTCAGGCCGGTCACTGGCTTGGAGGGATTGTGGGTGGGGATCTGGTTAGTGTGCACAGGAAGAAGCCAAAGGCTCTTTCTCAGACTCACCATACACTCATTGATCTGGGCAGCCTGGTGAGTCGTGCAAATTCCCACTATCTGGGAGGGCTTGGAGCAGGATCCTGGAGGCTGTGGGAGTCTGCTCCGGCACTGCTGTCTCAGGCCGGTCACTCTGGCTGGGTGGGCATGGGCAAGATGTAGGAAGATGGCAGAGTCGGCCCCGCTGTCTCAATCATAGTTGTTCTTTAGCGACCTTTTCTTACCTTTTGCTTGGTGTGATGGTGTCTTTAAGATCTGAAACTATGTTCAGTGTTACCCATATGGTTTTTCAAGCCTGTGATTGAGATTTTTTAATTTTTTTTTTTTTATTTTATTGAAGCACAAACTTAAATGAGACAGTTTCAAATCAAATTAGCAGGACAGATTCAATAATTAATACATTTCATATTATTTTTGTAATGTTTTTTGTCATACAAGGAGCATTCTTGATATTCTACTTACACATTAGAGCAGATGTCTCTACTCAATGAATTAAGAGAATGTAGCTTCATACTTATTTTTTAAAGCTGAATTACAGTACAGTTTCAATAACTAATACTTTCTAACTTGTTATCTTTCTAGTGGTTGTCCATAGTAGCTGACAGAATATCCTGTCCAAACACTATTACCGCAAATCTTGCTTCCCATACAATTATACAGAAGTACAGCATATTTATCCTAAATGTAATGTTTATACAAACATAGAATGGTTCTTCCTTTGTATCCCCCTTTTTCTGTTTACTCCCATCAAAGATGTGCATTCCAATGTCATTCAAGTAGTACAGATGACTGAACTCAACGAAACAATCAAACAGTGTCCAGGAGTCCACAATAATAGTGGTTTATCTGAAGAAGTTGTTGACTATAGCAATTTATAACTCCACTTATTATTATGGCTTTATTTTGTATACCTCATTTTTATACTTTTATCCTGGATGTTTAAGACCCAGATAAAGCAAGACCTATATAAAAAAATGTAGCTTTTGTATCTGATGAGGTCTGTCAACTTTCCTCAGGGTTTATGCTGTACCTACGTACCTCACTCTGTAGATCCTTTGTCAGTGTCAGCCATGTGATGAGTCACGACCATTGCTTGACCAGTGTGCTCTCTGTGAGAGACTGAAAGTTTTCTCTCCATGTGACTCTTTTTAGGCACACTATAGATCATCTATCACATTTCTCTGTGGCTCCATAATCTCCTTGATCAGAAAACTTGGGGCACAACTGAGTTCCATGATGTTACAGTACAGGTTCTCCTATATCCTGCACCTTCCCTGAGCTTGAAAGGCTAAGACCAAAATGTTGGCTGATCTTGCGGCCCTTCCATTTCTTCAACTTTTGATCCATGAACTTAGCTTGTTAACCATCCAGAAGAGAAGCTGGTTAGTGCCATGCAACATATGCAGTTCAAATTGTCATAACGATTTGACTAAATTCTTTTTAGTTGTTGTTGTACATTTCTATTTCTATTTCATCTTTTGATTTCTTAGGGAGACTATATGATATTTGTACATGTGTGTCTGGTTTATTTCATTTATGAGTATATGTTCAAGTGGCATCAACTTCAATATAAATGCTTCAAATTTATCATTCTTTATAGCCATGTAATATTCCATTACATAAAAATACCACATCTTTTTCAACCATTCCTCATGTGATGGACATCTTGCTTGTTTCCAAGATTTTGCTATCACAAATTATGTTGCTATTAACATAGGTACACATATATCACTATGAGATGATGTTTTCAGTTCTCTGGGAAAATTTCCAGTGTGGGGATAGCCAGCTTGATTGGGATTTCCAGTTCCCCTTTTCTGAGGAGTCTCCACACTGATCTCCACAACAGTTGTACCAGTCTACATTTTCACCAGCAGTGGAGAATTGTTCCCTTTTCCCCACAACATCTCCAACATTTGTTCTTGGTTTATTTCTTTCTGGAGTGAGATGGTATCTCAGTGTTGTTTTCAATTACATTTCACAGATTGCTAGTGATGTGGAGCACTTTTTCATATATTTATTCAATTGTTTAATTGCACCCTCTGAGAACAGTGTATTCATCTCAGATCCCCATTTCTGGATTGGGTCCTTAAATTTGAGGACCTTAATATATCTTACTTCTTTATATATTCTAGAGAGCAGACCATTGTCTGAGTGCTCATTGATTAGGAGTTTTTCTAAATTTGTGGGTTGCCTTTTCACTTTGGTGACAATTTCTTTTCATGTGCAAAAACTTCTCAAGAAGAGTTGATCCCAGTTGTTAATTCTTTCAAGTGTTTGACGTGTGAATACATGTTTGTTCATGAACTCTTTGCATACCCGTATGTCTTCAAGGGTTCCTACTTTCTCTTCCAGGTTTGAGTATTTCTGTTTGAATGTTTAGATCTTTAATGCATTTTGACTTTACCTTAGTGCATGGTGACAGAGCTGGGTCAAATTTCAGTTTTTGGCATGTAGAAAGCCAAGTTTTCCAGCACCATTTGTTAAAGAGGCTATGTTACTTCCAGGGAGAATGTTTGGCCCCTTTGTCAAAGATCAGGTGGCTGCGTGTGTTTGCACAGGCCTCTGAGTCTTCTAATCTATTTCTTTGATCCTCAGGTCTATTTCATGGACAATACCATTTTGATTTTATCACACTGGCCTTGTAGTATAATTTCAAATCAGGAATTGTGATGGCTCCTGCCTCGTCTTTGTTGGTCAAGATTGCCTTTGCTATTCTAGGTCTTTTCTGGTTCCAAACAAATTTTAGGAATGATTTATTTAAGTCTGGAAGGTATTTACGGTGGCAGTTTGTTAGGGATTGCATTAAATGTTTACTACAATTTTGACACTATGGCTATCTTCATGATGTTGGTTCTTCCTCTCCAGGAGCAGGGAATATCTTTCAATTTTCTGAAATCCTCTATGATCTCTTTTATTAGCATGCTGTAATTTTCCATGAAAAGGTCTTTGACTTCTTTGGGTAAGTAAATCCCAAGGTGCTATTGAAAAAGGTATTCTTTCTAAAGTTTCCCTCTCGATGTGTTTGTTATCTGTGTAGACGAATGCTATTGACTTTTGAGTATTGACTGTATATCCTGCTATGATACTGAATTTCTGTATCAGTTCTTGTAGGTTCCTAGTGGAGTTCTTTGTGTCTTCCAAGTAAGGTATCACGTCATCTGCAAATACTGGTAATTTAACTTCTTCTTTACATAATTTTATTCCTTTTATTTCTCCCTCTTGTCTAATGGCTGTTCTTAATGCTTAAAAAACTATATTGATTAGGACAGGTTATAGAGGACATCCTTGTCTTGTATCTGATTTAAGAGTAAAGTTTTTAGTTTTTCACCATTTAAAATTATATTACCCATTGCGTTGTCATAGATAGCTTTCATCAAACCGAGGTAGAGGCCATATATTCCAATTTTCTGTAGGGTTTTGAACATGAATGAGTGTTGAGCTTTGTCAAAAGCTTTTTCTGCATCAATTGAGAAGATGATGTGTTTTTCAGAATTCATTCTATTAATATAGTGTATTACATTTTAGATTTTCAAATATTGAACCAAACTTGCATCCCTGGGAAGAAACCTACATGGTCATTGTGTATGATCTTCTTGATGATTTGCTGTATTCTGTTTGCTAGGATTTTATTGAGAACTTTTACATCTATTTTCATGAGGGAGATTGGCCATTAGTTCTCCTTTTTAGTTGTGTCTTTCCATGGTTTTGGAATCAGTCTAATATTTGCCTCCAGAAATGATTTTTGGGTGGACTGCTTCCTTTTCAATTTCACTGAGGATTTTGTGGAATGTAGGGATTATACTTTCTATAAATTTCTTGTGGAATTCAGCTGTGAATTCATCAGGACCTGGACTTTTCTTTGGCAACAGTCTTTTTATTACGTTTTGTATCTCATTGGCTGTTATTGGGTTATTGAGAGTTGTTATAACTTCTTGATTCAGTTTTGGTAATTTGTACCTTTCGAGGAATCTGTCCAGTTCTTCTGTGTCTTCTATTCTGTGAGTGAAAACATTCTCAAAATAGCTATTGATAATCTTCTGAATTTCTACTTTGTCTCTGGTCATTACACCATTTCTCATTTCTTATTGCTTGTATTTTAATTTTTTTTCTTTCCTCTTTTTGATAAGGTTAGCTAGGGGCTTATCAATTTTATTTAGTCTTTATAAGAACCAGCTTTTTGATTCATTGATAATTTGAACTATTTTCTGAATCTCAATTGAATTAATTTCTATTTCATCATTATGATTTCTTCCCATCTTTGGGTTCTGGGTTTGGTTTGTTCTTCCTTTTCTAGATATCCAAGTTTCAGTGTTAGCGTGTTTATTGGTTCCCAGCCAGTTTTCCTAATGTGAGAGTTCATAGCTATGATTTTCCCTCTGAGATCTGCTTTCACTGCGTCCCATAGATTCTGGTAAGTTGTACTAGAATTTTCATTGAATTGTAGATACTGTTGAATTTCTTGTTTAATTTCATCATTCACCCATTCATTGCTGAGTAGGGTGTTTTTTAATTTCCGTGAATTTAGCAGTTTTTTCTGGTTTCTTTTGTCTTTTATTTCCAGTCTCATTGAACTGTGGTCAGATAATATGCATGGGATAATTTTTGCTTTCTTGCATATTCTTAGGCATAATCTGTGGACTAGTATGTGGTCTATTTTGGAAAATACCCATATACAGCTGAGAAAAAAAGGTGTATTCATCTGTGGTTCGGTGGAACACTCTGTTTCCTTCCCCAGGTCCTTTGTTCCAAGCTCTGGTTCAGTTCTGCTGCTTCTTTGCTAATTTTTGTCTGGTTGACCTATTTTTGAGATAAATTGTTAATAAGGTCTCTTTTTAAGATTGTGGTCTTGGATATTAGATTTTTCATGTTCGTTAAGATTTGTCTTACATAATTGGGTGCTCCTGTGTTTGGTGCATAGATATTTATGAGTATTACTTCTTCCTCTTGAATTTTTCCCCTAACCAATATATAGTGGCTTTCTTTGTTTTGTTTGATCATTCTTGGTTTGAAGTTGAGACTGTCTGAGAATAGAATTGCTACTCCTGCTTTTCTCTGAGATTCTGGGGCATGCAGTGTTTTCCATCATTTCACTTTAAGGCTATGAAGGTCTTTTTGAGTTAAATGTGTTTCTTGTATACAGCATATTGTTGGATTTTGTTTCCTAATCCACTGTGCCAATCTATTTCTCTTAATTGGTGAATTGCGTCCATTTACATTGATGGTTATAACTGAAATATGTTGACTTTTGATTGTCATGATGTTTACCTGCTGTTGTTTTCTCCTTTTTATCGTGTTTTTGTTTGTCCTGTTTAGTGTGTGCCTTCCTTTCTCCTTGGTGCAGTTCTGGTTATTGTGGTCTCTCTGGGGCATCTTTTAGTTGCCTTTGTAGGGATGACTTTGTCATCATGAAATTCTTTAGTTGTTCTTTGTTGTGGAAGTATTTCACTTCTCCATCAAACTTGAGATTTTTGCAGGTTATAGTAGTCTGGGCTGGTATATGTTTTCATAGAGGACTTGAAGAACTCTGCTCCATGATCTCCTTGCCTTTATGTTTTCTGTAGAGAAGTCGCTTGTATTTCTGATAGGTTTCCTTTGAAAGAATCTGCTTCTTCTCTCTAGTATCTTTCAGTATATTATTCTTGTGTTGGATTTCTGGGAGCTTGACTATTATATGTCTCAGTGTGTTTTTACTTGGGTTGTAGTTATTTGGTTTTCCATATGCTTCAGTTACCTGATTGTTGGATTGTTTCCTCATATTTGGGAAGTTTTCTGCTATTACTTCTGCCCATATTCTTTTTATATCATTTGTTTTGACTCATTCATTCTCATTGATGCCAATTAATCTCACATTGTTCATCTTGGTATCATCTTGCAAGTGGTGCATTATTTTTTCCTGCATTCTCGTTGTTTTTAAGCGATCCTTTCTCACCTTTTCAGTAGCTGCACCAGCGTCTTCAAGATCTGAATGTCTGTCTTCGCTTTTACTAAAACAATTTTGTAATCATCATTGATATTTTAAGTTGCTCTATATCTCTTTGCCTCTGCTTCATGCTACCTATTTCTTTTCTGTATTGCACATTCCAAGAATCCATCATATTTCTGCTCTCTTTTTTATCAATGTCTTCTTTAGAGGGAGCTATTAATTCTTTTACTATAGAGTTTTTTTTTCCAAATTGATTTGCCCTATATATTTCTGGAATTGATTCTCTACTTCAGATACTATGATTTCAAAGAATTCTTTTTTTATTTCAGAAATTATTTCTACTTTGAGTTCTTCTTTACCTTTCTGCGGTTGTTTCTTTGCTTGTGGCACTGTTAATTCATATGTTTCAGTTGGAATTGTATTCTCTGTACTTGCTCTGGGTAGGTGTTGGGTTTTCCTCATGTATTTATGGATTTGATTCATTATTTAAGATGCTATGTATTAAAAAATGTCTTTTTTTTAGGTGTTAATTCTGGTCTGATTTCCTCTATACCATTTTGCTGTTGTTTCTTTTATTCTGCCTCTGTTAATTCATTCATTTCAGCTGAGCTAGTGTCTTCTGCACTTATTGGTGGACTTGAGGCCTGAGACTGCCTTTTTCATCTTGTATTTGTCATTTTACCTAGCACTGTCCTCTGACTTTTGGTGTAGAGCTTTGGTGCATTTTCAACCTTGGTGCATTATGAGATTCTGGTGCCAGTCTATTAAGTTTGAGATTATCTAGTTATGCCTGGCCTGGATCTAGCTGTTCTGTTTAATTCCTTTTCGCTGCAGCTCTTGTGGTATGACTGTGAGCCTGTGGTTCCCCTCTGTTGTGTCTGTGGTCCAGGCAGCACTGGGGAGCACAGAAGCTCTCCCACACACTCACAATGCCAGGCAATTGTGGTTCGGGTGGTGGGAGACACAGAAAAATTCTCTCTCATTTGGCAGGCTTGGGGGCAGGGACTCCGGGGAGTTGCTGGTTGTGTTGATTTGGTGTGTCTCAGGCAGACTGCTTGCTAGCTTGTAGCTGTTGGGGGTGGGAGCTCCAGCTGATGCAGACCTCGTGGGGGCGGGAGCTCCAGCTGATGCAGACCTCACGGAGGGAAGTCAAAGGCTCTCCCAGACACTCACCCAACCGGGCTCATGTGGGAGTGTCAGAAAGATTCCCACTTACATCGGCGGGCTTGGGGGCAGAGGCTCCGGGGAGTTGCTGGACAATTCGGTCTGTGGTGTCTCAGCCCGACTGCTTGCTCAGTACTGATTGAGATTTTAAGCCCTTGTATATCTGTGAATCTGCTTCATTCAAGGATTCCATCATTCTTCTATTGTCCTCTAATTTTTTATCAGTGTCTTCTATACACGCAGTTATTAATTCTTTCATTATAGTTATCCTTTTTTATTTCAGAGATTATTTCTGATCTGATTTTCTCTCTACATTTCTGCAGTTGTTTCTTTACCTGAGCCATTATTAATTCAGAGATTTCTTTTTCTATTTCAGGGCTTATTTCTGATCTGATTTCCTCTATATGTTTTTGCAGTTGTTTCCTTACTTCAGACCATGTTAATTCATATTTTTCAGATGTATAATTCCAACTTCTGTACTATTTTCTCCTGCATTTGTTCTAGGTGGGCTTGGGGTCTGAAATTGTACTTTGTTCCTTCTCTTTGTTATTTCATGTAGCACTGTCATCTAAACTTTTGTTTAGAGCTGTGGTGCAGTTACAATCTTAGCACCTACCAAAATTCTTACCCAAAAGAGAATTTATGATTAAGGCAGTTACAGCTTTGTATTTACAGAACTACAATTAGCAACACTAATAATGGGTAGTGCTGTTTATCAGTTCAAAAGCTTTTGTTATTGATAAGTTTATATTTTAGACAATAAAAGCAATCATATATGTATAGCTAAGCAGATATTAAATTGGCAATTTCTCTTTAAGTTAGTTCCCCTATGTTCTTTTTATTTTATTTTACTTTTGTTTTATTGAAGTACAAATATCAATGAGACAGTTTTTTTAATTTTTGTTTTATTGAAGTACAAATATCAATGAGACAGTTTTAAGATAACTTGACAAGATGGATTTGATAAATTAATACATTGCAAACTGTTTTCATAATGTTTTGGTATCATAGAAGGTGCATATATGATATTATACTTACAGATATTATTATAGCATATGACTCTTATCAGTAAAGAAAGAGAGTGTAGCTCTTTGCGTATCTTATTTTTTATACCTGAATTACCTCAAAGATTCAATGATTAATACTTTTCTACCTTGTTATTTTCCTAGCGGTTGTCCATAGTACTAGAATCCGACATAATATTCTGTCCAACCACCATTAGTGCAATTCTTGCCCCTCGTATAATTATGTAGAAGCACAGCATTATCAATCCCAACTGTACTGTCCATACACACACATCATGATTCTTCCATTCTATACCCCTTCCTTGCTCTACACCTGTCAGAGATGGGCACTCCATTATCATTCAACTAACTTAGGTGCTTGAACTCGAGAACACAATCCAACACAGTCCAGCATTCCACAACAATAGTAAGTTATCCGAAAATGTTGTCGACCATAGCCATTTACAGTTCAACTTACCATCATGGCCCCGTGGTGTATACTTCTTTTTTTTTTTCAATTGATATTGACTTATTCATGTGAATGAAACAGTCAGAAATTCAAGCAAAACTTACAGATAATAGAGGAAAATATTTCAGTCAGTTAAGGCAAAGCACAAATAAAGAGACAAAGCAGAACTTTTCTAAAGCTTTGGGGCACTACTGGAAATAATTATAATCATAAAATCTGGAAAAGTACCTAATTCAGGGTTCCTATAAATGAAGTACTTCGAACAAACCATTCTGAGTATGTTACACATTAGAAGTAAAAATATCACCTCTATACATTATGAAAAATTAAATTCTAAAATGCAGTTAAAGACCTTGATTTTATCTCCATATCTCTTCCATCATGAATTTAATTATTTTCTAAATAACTAGTTGAACAGACTTGTATCTTACAATTGAAGGCTTCCTCTCTCTGTCTCTGTCTTTGTCTCTATCACTGTCTCTCTGTCTCTCTCACTCTCTCTCCTCTCTTTCTCTGCATTTGTGTATGTGTGTATTTCAGTGATGTTTGAAGTTCCAGTGTCTCAGACTAATTGCTTATGTACCTGGGGAATGGTAGTAGAAATCTGAGAATGAAACAGAACTTTTCCATGAAGCTATGATTATTTTGCTGTTAGGATATGGAATAGAAGCCTGTTCTGATATTCTTAGTTAGGGACCCATCAGTTGAGCACAGAGAATTACCAGGATCCATTTTCTTGACTTTATAGGAACATATAGTTCACATTATTAAGTTATTGTTTCCTTTATCAGATTTCTAAAATGAGATGACTCAGATGTTATGGCCATAGCAATCTCCATAACTGGGACATCATTTGTGTTATTCCTTTTAGCACAAAAGGGGCATGTTAGCAGCTGTGAAACATTTAACCTTCAACTTCAAAAATATTATATAATTCTCTTTCACAAAAGCCTGTGGATACATTTGTGATATTTTTCTTTTTTCCCACAAAACCTACTTTGAATCTATTGTCAAGGATTTTACATGATATATTAACTGTATACTATATTAAAAATGTCTTTGTATTTGCTGAGGTTGCATTTTGTGTCCAAAAGTATTCATGTTCAACTATTTGAGGAACTGTGATATTGATAAATATTTGCCGAGAAAATATTGATCTGAACATACTGAAACTGCTAGGAGAAAAACATGCTTTTAGATAAACCTTTCCACATGTGCTGTTAATGGAGGTGTAACTAATGAGCACAAACTCCTGGATCCTCTAACTCTGAATGCACTCTTTAAGAGGCTAGTATAACAGTCAAATTACAGTACTACTCTTTGTGTCTAAAATAGTTTGAATGGGTTGGGATACGAAGGGCTGGTGCTTTTCCTGAGAACTTCTTGACCATCTATTCCTATTTCTTCATCTCTACCAAATATTATTTATCAGGTTTTTTGCATATATCTGGTTCATATTGAGTATTTTGGGTAATACAGTGGTACAAGAACATTAGAAAATAATTTAATTTTGACATCAAATGTCAGTAGCCTAAAACTTTATGAATCTTTTTTATCAGGAAAAGTTTCTTTTTTCTTTTTTTTTTTCTTTTTTTTTCCATTTATTTTTATTTTATTAAAATACAAATGTCAATCAGACAGTTTCAAGACACCTTAACCATACAGAGTCGATGAATTAATACATTGCAAACTGTTTTCGTAACGTTTTGGTACTGTACAAGGTGCATACATGAAATTATATTTACAGGTTTTTTATAGCTGAATTATATCAAAGATTCAATAATTAT
>PVKA01054803.1:0-10604 GCA_004027165.1 Ctenomys sociabilis
AACCACCCGGAAGCATTAGTGAGCTGCACAGTTTCAGTTCTACACACTGGCTAGAAACTGCCCTCTGACAGGAATTTCTGAAATAGAGAAATGTCCGTTACTGGTTGATGTCATACTGCTCAGTTTGTGGTCAGTTGACCAACAGCCTCCTGGAGGCCACAGCCTTTGGGGAAGTGAGGGAAGCTCACCCTGGAGAGAAGACGAAGGGTCTGCTGGCCCAGCCCGAGGCTTGGGTGCAGGTGTGACCCACACACTCCGGGGCCTGGCAGCCCCTGGCTCTGCCCACCTACTAAGACGTTGACTCCTTCAGTAGTTGCATCTCCCTGGGAGAGGATCTGATCACAATTCCATGTGATCTTTGAACCTTAGAATCCTTATCTGTAATACAGGGACAGTGAGCAAAACCTCTCAGTCTGTTTAATCAGTCATTTATATCTTAATGCGCACAAGTTTCAGATCCTTTCCTAAGACCAAGTTTGGTCAGGAGAGGTGGGCACGAACATTTGGGAGGAGAAGAACTGAGTGTTGGGTGTTACTTGATACTCTATGGCTTAAGGGAGGCCCTGAAATCAACAGAAAAAAGCCAAGACTGCCAGGCCTAGCCTCAGCGTCTTGGGGTGACAGAGGCTGCCCAAGTGACCCAGCAAGTAGAGGAGGAGATGACGGTAATGGTGGAGGGTGAGGAAACCCTAAAATTCATCATCTATTAGTCAGAAAAATAGGGTTCAGAGGGCAGAGGCAATGTGCAGCAACTGAGCCTGCCGGTGCCTGGCTGCTGTGCTGGGTCATCACGGCAAAGGTCTCGCCTGTCCCTTTGGGGCCTTTTCCCAGCTCTGTTGCTGAGTCCAGGTTTTGGTCAAGCATTTAAGCAGTCAGGGCCACTTCCAGCTGCTCTGGCTGTGATCCAGAACCTAGAACCGCTAGCGCGGACATCCGCATGAGAAGCGCAGCCGCTAATGGACATGATGCTCCTGCCTGTGGTCTGGCTCTTGGAGTTTCATTTCTGCACATATTCCCCACACTTTTGCTGGTATTCATTGGTAAAGTCTTCCAACTCACTTAGGGCATGAGCTTTCTCCTTTCAGATCTTTTTTTTTTTTTTTTTTGGTCTTTTTGAGAGCAGGTCTTACTATTCAGTTCAGGCTGGCCTCAAACTCCCCGTGATCCTCCTGCCTCAGCCTCCCAAGTTCTGGGATTACAGGTGTACACCACCATGCCTTGCTCAGGTCAGATTGTTGTATACATTTCACTGGCACCTGACAGGATCCTGCTGTAACGATGGGCACAGAGAGTGATGTAGCCTGGCTGAGGTCACACAACTCATACGTGGCCCGAGAGTGACTTAGCGTGGCCGAGGTCACACAACTCATATGTGGCCCCAGAGCCATGCACTTAACCACTAGACTCTGTTGCCTTTATTTCAAAGCCTGTGCCCCACTCCGAGGGCCTAGAGGTTCTGCGCAGCCTGATTCTTTTTTTTTTTTTTTTTGTCTTTTTGAGACAGGGTTTCACTGTGCAGTTCAGGCTGGCCTTAAGCTCACTTTTTTTTTTTTTTTTTTGTCTTTTTGAGACAGGGTCTCACTATGCAGTTCAGGCTGGCCTTAAGCTCACTTTGTAGCTCAGGCTGGTCTCGAACTCACAACAATCCTCCTGCCTCAGCCTCCCTAGTGCTGGGATTACAGGCATGCGCCACCACGCCCGGCTTTTTGTTGTTGTTTTCAGGGTTTTTGTTTGTTTGTTTGGGTACTGGGGATTGAACTCAGGACCTTGCACTTGCCAGGCAAGTGCTTATTCTACTGAGCTATCTCTCCAGCCCTAAAGTGTAGCTCCAGTCTTCTCCCCAGACTTTTTTTTTTTTTTTTTTTTTTTTTGGCAAACCGGGAATTGAACTCAGGCCCTTGCGCTTGCCAGGGAAGCACTTACTCCACTGAGCCATCTCCTCAGCCACACAGCCTGATTCTTCATGCTGCTGCTGTGGATGTGGATGCGGGTTTGGGTGATGGGCAACACAGAGCAAAGCTGACCTCTGCTCTGTTCAGGGCCTTCCTGGGCAGGGCCAGGCTGTGGGCTCTCTTCCCTGAACCTGGGCACCCGGACGAGGCCTCGAGTCACCTGTGCAACTCCTCTGTCCTCATGGGCGCCCTTTCTCATCCAGGCTCAGGGCAATCAGCACTGAAGGAGGGTCTCTCTCTCTCTCACTGTGCAGGGAAGTTTTGGCACATCTCCGACTTGCACCTTGACCCGAATTACACGGTATCCCAAGACCCCGGCCAAGTGTGTCCCTCAGCTGGCTCCCAGCTGGTGTACAACGCAGGCCCCTGGGGTGACTACCTCTGTGATTCTCCATGGGCCCTCATCAACTCTTCTATCTACGCCATGAAGGAGATCGAGCCGAAGCCAGACTTCATCCTCTGGACAGGGTAAGTGCAGCCATGGTGGCAGCTCCCCTTTGCTGGGAGCCTGTACCCTCCTTGTCCCTTCTAGTCCTCCCATCAGCCCTGTTTCAAGCACTTATATAACTTACCCAAGCAACCCTGGCTGATTCCAAAGACTGCCCATAACCTCAGGGTCCCCACCTTTGAAAACATAGCCCTCACTGAGGTTGGAGAGTAGGTGGCCTGCCCGGGAACATAGAGAAGCTTCTGGATTTAAGCTGGGATGGATACTGGAGCCACTCTCCTTAGGGCTGTGGATGATAACCGTCCCGGTCAGCTGCTGGCCACCCCTGGGCTGCCAGTGTCCCTGAAGAGCACCCACCGGGCAGGGCAGATCCTCGGTCGCTGCTTCTCTCCAAGAACGCTGCTGCACGGCCTTCACGGTCCTGGGAGCTTGCCCTCCCATTGTTCCGGTCCCTCCCGCACTCTCACTGTTTGGAGAAGTTTGAGTCCGTATTCGGCTGGCCCCACGGTGGGGTGGCATGGCAGAGGGCACCACAGAGGAGAAACAGTCCGTGCAGGGAAGTCAAGGAGGCAGCAAGCAGCAGCAGCACTGAGCTTCCCTTTCTGGTTTCTTCCATCCAGTCTTCAGGCCTATTGGACCTTCCGGTTATCCACAACCAGAACTACGCTAAAGCGATTTAGTTATCACACATCTGTAATCCCAGTACCACACACCCTGGATTCAACCACCACAGAAAAAGCCCACCTATGAGTACATAGGGGACATCTAGACACAAGCCATGACAGACCTTGTGGTTGGCAAGAGAAGGCAAAGCCTGGACCTTTAAGAAATGTGGTAAAGGGGCTGGGGAGATGGAGATGGCTCAGTAGAATAAGGTCTTCCCTGGAAAGTGCAAGGGTCTGAGTTCAATCCCTGGTTCCACCAAAAAAAAAAAAAAGAAGAAAGAAATGTGGCAAAGTCTCTGGAGGGGCCTGGACAGTCTTGGCTTCCTTGGGCCCAGGAATCAATCTAAGAAAAGGGTGAGATTGAGGGAGATGTCTCAGTGGAATAAGCGCTTCCCTGGCAAGTGCAAGGGCCTAAGTTCAATCCCCGGTTCCACCAAAAAAAAAAAGAAAGAAAGAAAGAAAAGGATGAGCTTGAGTCCAGGACCTTAGACACTGGCTCCCTGGAGGGTTTTTTCTCTTTTTGAGACAGGGTCTCACTATGCAGTTCAGGCTGGCCTTAAGCTCGCTTTGTAGCTCAGGCTGGTCTCCTGCCTCAGCCTCCCGAGTTCTGGGATTACAGGCCTGCGTCACCACGCCCGGCTTCCCTGGAGGGTTTGACTGGAGAAGCCTCTGATTTCTCTGAGGTAGGGGTCCTGGTGGAGCAGGTAACATGCTCAAAGATGTGATCTGTCTGAAAGGCTTTGGGGAATTCACAGTTCTTTCATAGATGCGCAGTTTTTCTGGGAAACCTCTGAGCCTTTGCAGATTTGTATGGCACTGGATGAGAACACTGATCTCTTGGAGCACTTATAATTCTTCACTTACAAAGAAAACTGGGGACTGGGAATGTAGCTTGGTGGTCTAAGTGCCTGCTTGGTAAAGGCAAAGACCTGGGTTTGATCTCTTGTACTGCAGGCTGTGCAGGTCCTGGAACCCCAAGTGAGCTGTGCAGGCCACTGAAATCAATTTCGGTGCCGGGGAGGCTGAGACAGGAGGATCACTATGAATGAGTCTCTCTGTGTAGCAAGACCCTGAACCAAATAAATAAATAAATGAAAGTTTAAAAAAATAAAAAAAGAGGGGGCCTGCCCATTAGCTTAGTTGTTTAAGTGACTGATTAAGCAAAGCAATCAGGACAATGTGGTTCAATCTCAAGCCTTACCATACCTGCTTGAAGGCATCCTGAGCTGGCCAAAAAAAAAAACTGCCGGGTGTGGTGGCGCATACCTGTAATCCCAGCACTCGGGAGGCTGAGGCAGGAGGATTGTTGTGAGTTTGAGACCAGCCTGAGCTACAAAGTGAGCTTAAGGCCAGCCTGAGCTACATAGTGAGATCCTGTCTCAAAAAGACAAAAAAAAAAAAAAAAAAAAAAACCCAAAAAACACTTCCAAAAAAATTTTAAAAAGAAGAAAACTGGCATCCTTGAGAAAGCTGTAACAATCCCTTTGAGGAAAACCTAAAAAAACTAGATGTTGGGGTCTGGGGAGATAGCTCAATAGAATAAGCTCTTGCCTGGCAAGTGCAGGGTCCTGAGTTCAATCCCCAGTACTGCAAAAACAAACAAAAAACTAGGTGTGTTTTCTTTAATTTTTTTTTTCAGACAGGGTCTCTCTGTATAGTTTTTAGATTAGTCTTGAACTCTCTGTATCCCAGCCTGACCTTGAACTCACAGCAATCCTCCTGCCTCGGCTTCCCTAAGTGTTGGAATTACAGGTGTGCACCCCTATGCCCAGCCTGAATGTGTTTTCTATCAGACAGAATTAGATCCCTGAAAGTAGAAAATAAATTGGAATTTTGTCTCCTGTCTTCTAGTTTCTGGCCGGTCCCAAGAGGTCAGCAGGGCTAAGTAGTTCCTCTCTGGGCCCTATCTAGAGATCAGCACTGTGCCCCGGGGCCAGGATGATCACATTCAAATTTTGGTCCCACCTTTTTCTAGCTGTGTGCCCTGCAGTACAATCCTGGCTTTATGGTGCCTCCCTTATCTAGCAAAGATATCCAGAGGTGGGGCACCTGCTTAGTACACAGGAAGCCCTGGGTTGTTTTTTTTCCCCCATGATTTTATTGAGAAATAGCAATGAGACAGTTTCTAAACCAATTAATAGGACAGTTTCAATAATTAATACATTGCATATTGTTTTCTTAGTGGTTATTCGTTGTAGCCTTGGGTTAATGTATGACATTAGTGTGACAGAAGAAGAAAGATTAACTTAGCGCACAGTTCTAGAGATCCGAAAGCTGGCAACCGCTCAGGTCTGGTGAGGGGATCCTGGCTGTCTGTCCACGTGACAGGTGGCACCAGGGCAGGAGTGCATGGGAGAGGGACAGAGCAGTCACACAGCAAGGCAGGAAGCCAGAGAGAGACCCAGGGGCCAGGCTCACTCAGAACGGCTTAGTCTCCAGGAACTAGCCAGGCTCCTGGGGGAAGGACCGCAATCCCTTCTGAGAATGCACCCCACCTCATTACCTCGCTCTGGGTCCTCAGTCTTCGAGGTGCCCCTGCCCCCAGCATCACCACCCTGGGGACCAAGTTTCCAGCGTGTAAACCCCAGGGGACAGACCCATTCATTGAAACCATATCCAAGCCATAGCCGCTGCAGCGCGAAGAAAGCCAGCGTGCGTCCTCCCTCAGCAGCTGTGCCAGCCGGGCACTGAGATTGCCCGTCAGCCCCTTAGCAGTTTACCCCGAGCTGACACTCGGCAGTGCGCTTGTTTGGAACCGTACTGAGTGCACTTGGGCAGGTGGCATCTCAACCACTCAATTCCTGTGTGAAGTAAATTCGATAACACTGTCGTTTTCATATTCCCTTTTATATTATCCTATGAAAATTAATGAATCCGGGCGTGGTGGCGCATGCCTGTAATCCCAGCACTCGGGAGGCTGAGGCAGGAGGATTGTTGTGAGTTCCGAGACTAGCCTGAGCTACAAAGTGAGTTGAAGGCCACCCTGAACTGCACATGGAGACCCTGTCTGAAAAAGACAAAAAAAAAAAAAAGAAAATTAATGAAAAACTATGCAATGTCTGTCATCCTGTATTTAAACAATTGGACTAGTAAGTGGTTAAACTAGTGACCATCCCTGGGTGAGTACCTGGGTAGCAGCTGCTGCCTTCAGGCTGGACCAGCAGTGGCCTCAGGATTTAGATTTTCTGGACTTCCACCCATCCCTAAACTCTCCCCACCAGTGTTCTCCTTTTCTCCCTCCCTCACCTTGATCAGCACTTTTAAATTGAGCCCAAGAATTTAAGTCAGTTGCGCGAGTGACCAGGGCTTGATCCCCTGTCCTGCGTGCTGCGCTGGCCCCAACCCCAGCGTGCACCTGGGGGCAACTGAGTCTGGGTGTGGTGGCACACGCCTGTAATCCCAGCACTGTGGAGGCTGAGAACAGGAGGATCACTATGAGTCCAAGCTGTGTAGAGAGACCTTCACTCACTCACACACACACACACACACACACACACAGACACACACACACACATCTCCTTTTTTTGAGGTCTCACAAGGGCTCAAAAATGAGAAAGTCCCTGTTATTCTCTACTTTCCACAAGAGCTGATAGTGGCTCGGAAAGGTTAACCAGTCACAGCTGAGCATCTCAGCGGCCACTGCAAGGCCGTGCCTTTCACAGACCCGCTACCCAGCTCACAGCTTTCTCCCCCCTGCACAGCTGCCCCTTCCTCTTCTTGCGTCCCTTCCCCAGTTGCCTGTCCCCAACTGGCTTGGTGGTGTTTTGCAGGGATGACACTCCACACGTGCCCGACGAGAAGCTGGGGGAGGCGGCTGTGCTGGCCATCGTGGGACGCCTGACCAGCCTCATCAGGGAGGTCTTTCCAGGTGAGGCTTTGCCGTCGGTCCCCCCAGGCAGTCCTCGGCACAGGGGCACAGCAGAAAGCAGGGAAACCAAGCCAAGGACGGTGTCCGCCCCGTCCCGCTCCTGGGGCTTCACAGCCAACATTTCTGATTTTCTTGAAAACCCCACAAGGTACCCTTGAGCTCCTCAGCCTGTGGAAACATGCAGGCTCCCAAATGCCTGGCCTTTCACAGCCTCTGTTTCTCCCTGTTCAATGCTAGTCTTCAAAACCCTTCTTGGCAGAGTCCCCAGTTATACATGGGTGTCCCCGTGTAAGTTTCGCATGGGTGCACACACAGTCCCCGCGTCCTTCTCTGGCCCTGGCATCAGCATCTGCTGTCCCAAAGCCATCCCAGGTGTAAGGGCCTCTGAGAGATGCAGATTTCCAGCTGGGGTGCTGTTTCTAGGAGCCCACAGGGAGTGGGAGTGAGTGGGACAGTGGCTTAACGGGACACAACAGGGAGGAGAGGTCTGTTGCCCCCTACGGTGCCTTTGAGCATGTTTTTAAGTGAGCTATGCCAAATTCAGGGTCCCAGGGTCTGAATCAGGCCTGTCGGCTGCCAGCTGGGCACCTGAACAGGATGTCTCCATTACCCCTTTCAGTTCTGCTACAGCTGCTCTTTCTTTTTTTTTTTTTTTTTGGTTTTTTTGAGACAGGGTCTCACTATGCAGTTCAGGCTGGCCTTAAGCTCGCTTTGTAGCTCAGGCTGGGCTCGAACTCACAACAGTCCTCCTGCCTCAGCCTCCCGAGTGCTGGGATTACAGGCATGTGCCACCACGCCCGGCTCACAGCTGCTCTTTCTGATGGTCTTAGTGATGGGCCCCAGGACCCAGATATGGAATAACAATATTGTAAAGAAATAATGATATTAATTGCTGCAAATATCTACTGCCCTGTTAGTCTCTCTATTTGAAAGACAAGGTCTCCCTATACAGTTCAGGATGGCCTTGAACTCACTACATAACCCAAGCTGACCCTGAGCTTGCAGCAGTCCTCCTGTCTCAGCCTCCTGAGTGCTAGGTTACAGTTGCGTGCCACCATGCCTGGCATCATTATTGCTAGGGAATGTGAGTCTTAAAGTCAGGCCAAGGTTACATGACAAAAGTTGGGGCCCAAGTTCTAATCTGAGTGCTGCTCTTATTCGACCCCCCCTGTCGTCTTTTCCCCTTTCTGTAAACCAGCTCATGTGAAGAGATGCCTGGCTTCTCAGTTTTCTTTTTTCTTTTGCGGACCCAGGAATTGAACTCAGGCCCTTGCCAGGGAAGCACTTCTACTGAGCCATCTCCCCGGCCCCTCTTCTCAGATTTCTAAGGCAATACAGCATCTCCCATCCAGCTATGCTTGGTCTTGTTGAAGTTCCTGGAAAGATCACTTCTTAATACATACACACAAATTATGAGACTTGTAGTTTATGTCACACTGGCACATTTATTAAATTTCTTAATATCCATTGGCTGTAAGAGGCATTATTCTGTGTACCACTAAGAAAAAAGTACTGCCAGTTCAAGAATGACAGGGCTTTCTCATGACCACATCGGAAGGACACATTTCACGTTCAGGGACATTAAAATGATACCAATCTGCTCAGCAGACGGAAGCACCTGCTTAGACAGACGCAGTGGCGGGGATTCAATCCCTGGTGTGCGGTGCTGGCCGCAGGCACTGAGAGGGAGCCTGAGAGTGGGCGTGGTGGTGTGCGCCCGTAATCCCAGCTCTTGGGAGGCTGAAAACAGAATTACTACGAGTCTGATCTGTGTAGAGAGACTCTGTATACCCTGTACTAAATACATTAAAAAAAAAAAAAAGAAAGAAAGAAAAGAAACCAATCTGGAAGAGATGAAATGAGGCATTATCTTATTTGGTAATTATATGCTTCCCTGGCAAGCTCAAGTGTCTGAGTTCAATCCCTGGTTCCAGAGGGGAGGGAGGGAGCAAGGGAGGGAGGAAGGGAGGGAGGGAGGGAGGGAAGGAGAGAGAGAGAGAGAGAGAGAGAGAGAGAGAGAGAGAGAGAGAGAGAGAGAGAATTGTAACAACACAGGTCAAGCAGAAAAAAAAAAATAAAGAAAAAAGGGCCGGGGAGTTGGCTCAGTGGAGTAAGTGCCTCCCTGGCACGCATGAGGTCCTGAGTTCAATCCCTGGTGCTGAAAGAAAAAAAAAGGAAAGAACGAAAAAACAAAAGAAAGAGGTCAAGCAGAATACTTTCAACAGTTTACAGTAAAAGCGAGGCGAGGGAGCGGAAAGGACCACATCGTGGGAGGTGCGCATGGCCCTTCTGCGTTACCCATCAGCCCCTTTGAGCGCTGATCTTGCCCGTCCTGCACGGTAGCATGGCTGAGAAGATGGCTACACAAGTGCCACGTCCCTCTGCTGACAGAACCAACCCTGGTCTCGAGTCACCCTGCCACATTCTAGCATCCAGCTTCTATTTGCTTTCTGTGAAAAAAAAGAAAACAGTGGTACTTGCTCCTGCATTGCTGTGCTAATGAAACAAGGTAATCTACTCATTAATCAGTGGCTTTTTTTTTTTTTTTTTTGGTATTTTAGGGCAAGGTCTACAGGCTCTCACTATGTAGATTGGACTCCGTTATCCTCCTGTTTTCAGCCTCCCAAGGGCTGGGCCACACCCAGTCTCAATTGAACCCAGGCCCCTGTGTCTGCCTAAGCAGGTGCCTTAATCCGCTGAGCTATCTGGCTGGCCCTATTAACAAATATGTTTGGAGCATCTACTCTTGCGTAAGACATTCATTGGTGGTTGGGGACATGGAATGGAGAAGATAGCAGACCATGCTTGCAGGGAGTTCATGCTTGTAAGGAGCCTGGCACACAATAGCAGTTAAAAAAAAAAAAAAAAAAAAAAAAGACAGTGGGGAGGGGTTGGGAGGTAGGGAGCAAGTCCCTCCTCATTTGCCTTTGAGACTTCAGGGATGGGTGCTTTTTCAGAATGGCTTCTGAGGGCTATGTGTGTGCCCTTAGCACACACGTGTAACCTCAGCACTTGGGAGGCTGAGGCAGGAGGATCATTGTGAGTTTTTGAGGCCAGTTGGGGCTACAGAGTGAGTTCAAGGCCATCCTGAACTGCATAGTGAAATCCTGTCTCTCCTGGCTGCTGCTATTTACTTTAGGGAAGTGCGGGTTTCCCAGGCAGCCTCAGCAAAGTGCTCCACAGCCTCCGGCATTGGCAGAGTGTGAGCATTTCCAGAGTTTATAGGTAGAGCCAAGGGCTTGTTAGCGCTATTTTCCAACTGGCACCCAGCAAGCCTCCCTTGCTGGTTCAAGTTCATCACCCAACACGTCCCAAGTTCACAGACAGCTCTGAGCACCAGAGGGCTTTGCTTTGCTTTTTTTCATTTTTTTGTTTATTGTCGAATATTCATTGAACGCCTTTCATGTGCCAGGCACAGAACTTGAAATAAAAGCAGGAATAAGCCTGCTCACAAGGAGGAGATAGATGAGTCTGTTGGGCTCCGGACGCCTCCTGCTGCCTTCCTCAGGCCACCGTGAGCCCCGCCAGCCTCTGTTACTTCCACAGCAGGTGACCCTGTCCTTTCTGCCACAGCTCTCGCTTCTCTCATTACTCAGTGCTGTCAACCCTCAGCACTGCAAGTGCTTTGGACACGCAGTCCATGCCTAATAAAAACTCCATTGACTGCACTA
>PVKA01054804.1:0-10601 GCA_004027165.1 Ctenomys sociabilis
GTTACTTCTTGCTCTTGAATTTTTCCCCTGACCAATATATAGTGGCCTTCTTTGTGTCTTTTGATCATTCTTGGTTTGAAGGTGAGACTATCTGAGAATAAAGTTGATCAGCCTGATTTTTTCTGAGGTGCTGGCACATGTAGTATTGCTTTCCATCCTTTGACTTTGAGGCTATGAATGTCCTTTTGACTTAAGTGATTTCTTGTATACAGCATATTGCTGGATTTTGTTTCCTAATCCACTGTGCCAGTCTATTTCTCTTAATTGGAGAATTGAGTCCATTTACATTGATGGTTATGATTGAAATGTGCTAACTTATGTTTGTCATTATATTTACCTGGTGTTGTTTAATCCTTTGTAACCTGTGTTTGTCTGTCCTGTTTAGTGGGTTCCTTCCATTCTCACTCATGGAGTTCTGGTCATTGTGCTCTCTCTCTAGAACATCTTTCAGCAGCCTGTGAAGGGATGGCTTTGTCATCATAAAATTCTTTATTTGTTCTTTGTGGTGGAAGTATTTCACTTCTCCATCCACCTTGAAAGAGAGTTTTGCAGGGTATAATAATCTGGGCTGCAATTTGTTTTTGGAGAGGACTTGAAGTACTCTGCTCCATGCTCTACTTTCCTTCATTGTTTGTGTAGAGAAGTCGGCTGATGGGTTTTCCTTTGAATGTGAGTTCCTTCTTCTCTCTAGCAGCTTTCAGTATATTATTTTTTGTGTTGGATTTCTGGGATCTTAACTTTTATATGTCTCGGTGTGTTTCTACTTGGGTTGAGGTTATTTGGTGTTCTCTATGGTTCAGTGACCTGAATTTTGGATTGTTTCCTCATATTTGGGAGGTTTTCTGCATTTATTTTTCCCCAAATTATTTTTATGCAATTTGCATTGACTCCTTCATTCTCATTGATACCAATTATTCTCACATTGTTCATCCTGGCATCATCTTGCAGGTGATGGATTATTTTTTCCTGTATTCTCATTGTTTTTAAGAGATCCTTTCTCACCTTCTCACTAGCTGCTCCAGCACCTTCCAGGTCTGAATCTCTGTCTTTGCTTTCACTCAGATGATTTTGTAGACTCATGATTGATATTTTTATTTCTTCTATATCTATTTGACTGTAATTCATGTGTTCTATTTCTTTTCTCTATTGCTCATTCCAGGAATCCATCATATTTCTGATCTCCTCATTTTTTTTTTATCCATGTCTTCTTTGGAGGTAGTTATTGATTGTTTTTCTGCTATGTTTCTTTCAAGTTGGTTTTCCTCTGTATATTTCTGGGCTTGTTTCTGTATTTCAGATGCTATGATTTCAAAAAGTTCTTTTTTGAGTTCTGAACTTATTTCTGCTTCGCGTTCCTCATGATTATTCTGTTTTTGTTTCTTTGCTTCAGATGCTGTTAATTCATATATATCAGCTAGAATAGTGCTGTCTTCGCTTGATCTGGGTGAGCATAGTTTTTCCACCTAATGTTTCTGGAATTCATTCTTTATTTCAGATCCTATGTATTCAGATATTTCTTTTTTAATTAGGGAGATTACTTCTCGTTTTATCTCCTCTATAGTTTTCTGCTGTTGTTCCTTTGCTGCTGAATCTGTTAATTCATTCATTGCAGCTGAGCAATTGTCCTCCTTCCTTCCTGATGGACTCGACATCTGGGATTGCATTTTTCCCCTTTCTTTGTCATTTTGTATAGCACTGACCTTTAACCTTTGGTTCAGCTATAACCTTAACTTGTTATGAGATTAGGGTGCCAGTCTATTAAGCTTGAGATTTTCCAGATATGCTTATCCTGGGTCTATCTGTTGTGTTCTGTTCCTCTTTTGCTGCAGCTCCTTGGTTCCCCTCTGTTGGTTCCTGGGGTCAGCCCTCCTGTGTCAGGCAGGTCATTCCCCAGGTGGGCGGGCCTGTGCTTTGGTGCATCTTCTAAGCTCACAAAAGTATAATGGATGATCTTATTCACTGAGTAGGCTATACTGGGTGGGCCAGCCTGTGCTGGCTTGGGTCTACTGGGAGTAACCCGAGAATGCTGGGAAAGGACCCTCTGGTGCAGGGGGCCTGGAGCCCTCACTCCCAGGCCAGGGTGTGCTGGCATGGGACCGGGGATCGCTGAGAAATGTCCCTCTGCCCTGACAGGCTTGGAGTTTTCACTCCAGGCTAACCTGTACTGGGTCTGGAGCTGTGGGATGGGACCGGTTTTTCACCGGAAATGTTACTCTGGCACACTGTGCCTGGAGCTGTCACCGGGCCATGAGGTGTGGGGGGGGGGCAGGGAATCCCTGGGAAATGTCTATCGGGCATGGCGGCCTGGAGTTCTATACTCACTGAACTTTGATGCCCGGAGAGTGGAGGAAATTCCCACTTGTTCAGCACGGTTTAGGGCAGGGAATCCGGGAAGGTGTTGGTGAGTGGGTCCTGAGGTTTCACGCCAGTCACTGGCTTGGAGGGGTTGGGGGCAGGGATCCGGGTAGCATATGTGGGAAAAAGCCAATGGCTTTCCCTCAGACTCACCACACTCTCACTGATCTGGGAAGCCTGGTGAGTCGTGCAAATTTCCACTCGCTGGGAGAGTTTGGCATGGGATCCAGGAGGCTGCTGGAATCAGCCGCTATCTCAGGCGTGTCTCTGGCTGGGTGGCATGGGCAGAATCGAGTAGGCTGCTGTCGTGGGTCTCGCTGTCTTGTGAGGTCTCTGGCACTGGGTGAGCATGGGCGGGATGGAGGCAGATGGCGGAGTTGGCCGCACTGTCTCTGGCCGAGCACGGGCGGGATGGAGGAGGATGGTGGAGTGGGCTGTGCTGTCTCTGGCCGGTTTCTGGGGCTGGACAGGTGCTGGTGGGATTGAGGAGGATGGAGGAGTTGGCCATGCTGCCTCTAGGCAGTCTCTGGGGATGGTCGGGCCAGGATGTTTGATATTCAGACAGATAGTGAGGTTACGCTCTCCTGCCTGCATTGCAGAAGAATACTAGTAAGCTTCTCTTATGCTGGCTAATAGCCTAAGCTCACAGACTAAAAATAAGAGAAAATGAAGTGCAAGTGTAGCCAACATTTTGGCCCTAGCCTTTGAAGTTATGTAAAGTTTGAGGACATAGGAGAACCTGTACTGTAACATCATGTGACTTAGTTGTGTCCCAAATTTTCTGATCATTGAGATCATAGGGCACAGAGGAAAGTGATCAACCATGTAGAGTGTGCTGAAGGAGAGTCACATGGAGAGAAAACATTCTCTCAGACTTTCCCAGAGAGCAAATTGGTCAAGCAGTTGCTGTGATTCATCCACATGGCTGGCACTCACAAAGGATGTACAAACTGCGGTACACGGTTTCAGGGTAATTTCTAATGAGATTAGGCTGACCTTATCAGTTATGAAAATAACACTTCTTATTATATAGGTCTTGCTTTATCTTGGTCTTAGCCATCTAGCAGGAAAATACAAAAACAAGACATAAAATGTAAAGCGATTTTAATAAGCTGTGCTCTAAAAGGTTCAAAGTCAACAAATTCTTTTTCTCTTTCTCTTTTTCGGCAGAACTTGGCATTGAGCTTTGGCCCTCCTGCTTGCCTGGCAAGTGTTTATTCCACTGAGCCATCTCCCCTGTCCAATCAACAACTTTGTTCCTTGCCAGTCTTATGGAAAACTCATTATTCTTATGGACTACTAGACTACATTGGAATACTTTGCTGAATTCACTCACCTATCATATTTAAATTACAATCAAATACCCTTCTCTGACAGAAGTAAACAAAAAAGTGGGTTACACATGAACAACCATTTTGTATCTGTATGTTCAAAATAATTAGGATAGATACATAGCTGTGTCCCCTTGGATCACTGAATAGAAATATTTGTTTTTGCAGTGTTTTGCGACAGGATATCATGGGTTCATCCTGTTCAGTTAATAACCACTAAGACAACAATATGCATGAAACTGTGCTAGTAATTAGTTTTGAAAATGTCTCATTGCTATTGTTTCTCAATAAAATTATTTTTAAATATATTTTATTTATTTATTTATTTATTTATTTATTTATTTATTTATTTATTTTACTTAACCAGGAATTGAATTCAGGCCCTTGATCTTGTCAGGCAAGAGCTTATTTTACTGAGCCATCTCCATAGCCCTAGAATAATATTTTAATAATGTGTTTATAGCACCTCTAGAAGGCAAGAACTTTCATGCCTTAGAAAATGTTCTTTAAAACATTGTATAGACTTTAAAACAGCATCCACTAAATGTTGCAATATTTCTTCTAGATTTTTATTTTGTCAGATAAAAGGAAAAGCAACTATATTTATTTAAATTAACATTGAAGTTTTCTTGGAAGTGCAAAATAATGCCTTTAGATTAAAAGATGACCTGAACAGGAACATAAGTGGTACCTGAACAGTGCCTGGGTTTGGAAGAAGAATTAAAGAAATCAAGTTTTTGAATTTAAAAGATGAGCACACCATCAGTTACCTCTCATAGGATCTGCCTGGACATGTTTGACAGATATGACTGATGCTTAGTCATCTCAGATGCATCCGGTGTGCATGACTCACCTGTAATTCACTTTGTTTTAATTACTTCATTGATATTTTCTCACTATACCTGAACTATTAATAAAGTTTAAGTATGGAAAATCTTTCTGTAAGCCTAACGATGTGTTCTAACATACATGTGTTTTCACCTATAGATTTAGAAATTTCATGGGTATTTATTTTATTTCTGCTTCTCTTAGGACTATGTAAGGATTATTAGTACTGTGGTGTTGCACAAATTCAGGTGGAAAGAGAGCAATTGGCCCCATAGTCACAACTGTGGTACCTACACTAATGTGGCTGGCACAAAAATGTAAGTCCTAGATACAGGCTTTATTATATCATATCTCAATTCCACATACATCCACTTGACTTATCATCATCAGAGAATCATAGTAAATTATACTCACCAGATTACACGAGGACGTACAAAAATGAGATCTCGGTGAATAAAATGTGCAAGCGTATGCAAAATCTGACATGAACCACAATAATTCACAATTGGAAGACCGAAGAATGCATATGTTGGATCAGAAATGTGTTAAAAAAAAAACACTATGTAGGAATTGAATATTTATTATATTTCCATAATGTAAAACTGAGTTCAATGAGTAGAAACTAAAAGGAATTAGATTTCGTATTCATATATGGAACATCTTCATAACATTTTTGTTAACAATGATACAATTGATTTCCATAGGTTGTGATTCAGTTGTAAGAAATTTTCAAACAGTAGCACTTGACATAAAGGGTACAGAAGCACTTGTACATAAGGAATTGAGTAGACTGAACTAAAATTTCTAAAACTTCAGCCAATAACCAGACTGCAACAAATACAGATAGCTAGAAATTACCTAGAAAATAAAGAAGCACAGTAAATGTGTCTTTTAACAAGACCCGCAAAATCCCACAGCATTTTGGAATATTCAATTACAAACAGTTCCTAAATCCTCCTTATCTTTATTAGATTACTAAAAAACAATTCATTCAAACTACAAGATTAAGAACTTTGTTGTAAAGTTTATATAGCTTTTTCCCACGCAGTATCTAACACAAAGTAACCATTCAATAAATATCTGTTAGCTTGCATGGCCACACAGAACTATGGTCCTAGCACTCAGTACTTATTCACCTCAAGGGAGATTTCTCTGAGTTCAAGGCCATGCTGGACTACATAATGATTTCAATGTCAGCCTAGACTACAGAGCAAGACTTTCTCTCATAAAGAAAAAAAAAGTGAAGACAAAAATTTTTGTCTGTATGCTAAAGAGTTACACATAGAAGAATCAGAATTCTTAGGTACATTTGTTCAGCAAAGCAGATCTTGAAATGTGTCTATAAGCATGAAAGTGAAATATAGACAAAAGTTCGAACACAAGAATTGTAAACTGCTCGTGATGTGTTTGTAAATTTCTTGTGCTTTAAAGGTAGCTGTTTCAAACTAGAAGGGGATGTTCCTTTTTTTTATAACACTAAAACACATAAGTAATGGGATGTCTATCAGCTTCCTGGAGTTCCTGCATCGAATTTGCCACAAAGTTTCATCTAAACAGGAATTTATTCTGTCACAGTTTTGGAGGTCAAATATCATAAATTTTGATATCAGTAGACTACCTTATCTCTCCAGTGCCTACAATAGAGAAATCTTCCTTGCCTATTCCAGTTTTTACTGGGTCCTCCCATCACATTGGTTGTGGTAGCATAACTCTAATTTCTACTTCTGTCATAAAATATTGATTTCTTCAGTGTGTCCAAGTCTCACATTGTCCTTTCTTTTCTGAAAATAGTTGTCATTGGATTTAGAGTCTACCTTAAATTCAGTGTGATCTGATGTTAAAACCCTTAACCTACAGAACTTCATTTCCAAAAAGGATCATATTCTCAAATACAAGAGAGCTTCATTTAAGTTTCAGGTTTATATTGTAGGTGACCTTATTAAAATTGCTGATGAAAAAAGACAGTAATATAGTCTCCACTATAACTATAAGTTAATAACTGCAGATGATTAGCAAGATGATCTTTAAGACACTTTGAAAGTATCAACCTACTTAATTCTCTCGATGACTAGAAAAAATGGCAGCTGAAGCATGAAGAAAATTATTGTCTTGCTAGAATCACATAGTACTAATGGGTAGAAATAAGATAAAAAGTTATTCTGACTGTTGATATCATATCCTTAATTAATTTTTTATGCACATTGTTAACAATTTTTAGTACTGTATTACAAAAAATACAACTATGTTTATTGAGATGTGCATGCCATGAACTTAATGTTTCAAGTGAATGACATCACTTCATCATCAGAACAAATTCTTGGTGCAATTCTTAAAAATTTCCATCTTCTATTAAAGAAAATTGAAGCTCAGAAAACTATCTTGTTGAATATTATACACGTGTGAATTATTACATTCAAAATTGAATGATATTATGAAATAATTTGTGTACTGACTATGTGAGATTGCCCAACCCTGTGATTGAAACTCACTCATTTGTCTCTTTCATAGAATTTTGCACATGTCATGTCCTCAGTGAAACTTTTCAAGATAATAAATGAATGAATAACATCAATTATATTATAATAATTGAATTTTTCTGGAGTTTCAGCCTTATTTTCCCTCTTCCACATTCTCAGAATCTTCATTTTTATCTGATATTCTCTCCTTTTTTATGACAATACACTAGAATGTATGCATTTAATTAAGGACTTCTGTAATACAGACCTATGTGTTTATGTTAGGGGAGGGTTTTTTATGTATTTTTGACACAGGGTCTCACTATGCAGTTCAGGATGGCCTTAAGCTCACTTTGTAGCTCAAGCTGGTCTTGAACTCACAACAATCCTCCTGCCTCAGCCTCCCAAGTGCTGGGATTTACAGGCATGTACCACCACGCCCAGCTGTAAGGGAGGTTTTAAAGAGACATATGGATAGGCAGACATTTTTCAAACAAGTGACTCCAAGCCTATACAATTCAACTCATAAGCTTGTGACACCTTATGTGAACAACCTTAAAGCCACACTATACATGTTGAATATAATTCACAAGGAATGTCCAAATCTCCTGAGTGCTGAAAACTTCACTGCTATGTTCATAGTTCAATTTTCAAGCCAATATTTTTACATACCACAATAAATTTCTAAGGAGAGAAAGTAACATATTTGGCCAGACTATTTTTTTTTTACTTTTTGAAAAAATTTTAAAAAATTGTAACATAAATATCTATCACAAAATGCATATGTCATTTATAAAAGTACCAACACTGTAGATGTCAAATTTAAATGTCATTATACACTCTGTGAATATCAGCAGTAGTGCTAGGAATATTGCACAACTATAGAGAGATATTATTCCCATTACAGACTATGTGAATTGTATCCCCACAAGTTGTGAAATGTATTACCTACAGGGTAGTATTCAGAGATTCTGGTCAGTAGATTGGAATTTAGGTTAACAAAGGACCAATTCAAAAACCAAACTGTTTATAAAGAGTGCAAGTCCATCCCAATTATATTTTAAATTTTAGCAAACTGAAAGAGACTACTACATTTTTAGCTTGTTAAACTTGACTAATACTCTGACCTGGATTTGATGAGCTGAGGGAATCTTAATGAAGGGCAAAGCCTACACATTTAAAGCTTCAGATAAACATTTTACCAAATCTTCAAATCTTGAAGTGTTAGATACATGAGAGCCAGCTTTCTTGTGAGATGTGTTTGTGGTTTTATAAGTTTTCAGGGACAGAGAGATGGTTCAGTGGAATAAGCACTTCCCTAGCAAGCGCAATGGTCTGAGTTCAATCCCCAGTTCGGCCAAAAAACAAAAATTAAAATATAGGTAAGACTTCATTTAAAGGTTCCTAAGACAAAGGAAAAATATCTTAAGAAATTAAGTGAGGGCATTCCAGTGCTTTCAATAACGTCTGTAAACCCACACATAAATGCATAACCAGAAGAACCAACCCTACCGTATAAACAAAGATGTGCCCTTGCTACTCATGTACGTTTTTATTGGCTAGACAATTCATATCAGTCTCTCTTTTGCCATTTAGGAGCAACTACTCTATATCTCACCAGACATGAGTTATTTAACACATACAGGGGCTGGGAGATGGCTCAGTAGAATAAGCACTTCCCTAGCAAGTGCAAGGGCCTGAGTTCAATTCCCAGTTCCGTAAAAAGAAAAGAAAAAAAAAAAAAAAACCTTGTATTTAACACACATATTCACACAAAAGTTCTCTTACATTTCACTGTTTTTGTCTTCCTGGAAATATTTTATTGTTGATGCTAGCATTAGTTCATATTTGTAGTATGTAGCTAGCAACATGAATTTATTTAATAAATATGTACTTAGTCATAGGTGGTCAAGTTGAAAAACATGTTTTTTAAAAGTCAAAACATATTGAATGCTTTCTAGATGCATCATAAACATCTAATTTTTTTTTCCATTTTCTCAGTTCTGAGAATCTAATTCAATAATGTTTTAAAGCAAGGCCCATAGGCACATGCTATGAACAGTAATTTGTACTTCCTTTTTACAAATAGACTTATAACATCATGAGACCTTTAAATAAACTGATTGAAGTCAAATTATAACCTGGCTATCCTTACCTTTCCATCTTCCTCATTTATTCCATTGATGTCATTAAATAACAAGGAGACAGAAGGATGACATTAGAGCTTAGGAATTTGTCTGGACATGTACTTATATAAAATAGCAAAGTAGAAATTAAAAACCAGAAATGTTAAATTGCTCTATCATCTATTTCAAATTTGACTCATTTATACACCCAAATTAGTGATTTCTACATAAATTTTATGGGAAGTAAATACTGAGATATTTATTTTTCTGGCTTTGTTTTCATCTCTAATTCTCATTTAAAAACAATATTTATGAAAGCTTTCTTAGATGAATAATAGAAGCAGTGTTATTTATATTTTGCACGAAAAAACAGAAATATAGTGAGACAAAATTTATTCATGCACTTCTAAGTAAGAACATATAATCAAGCAGCCATTACATTTGAAAATATCCTTAAATGGATTTGCAGCTTGCAGATAGGTTTTTAAATATTCCACAGATTCTGGCATCCAACTTTATTTTAAGATTCTTATATTGTCTGCTATGAAAACTCAGACAATATTATAGTTGCATCTAATTCTTAATTACCAATGATATACACCTACAACATCACCAAATCTCAAAACTCACATATCAGGAAAAGGACATTAAAGTATCTAAAATAGAATTACTCACTGTAATTTTCTAGAGTTCAGGGCCTTAAATGTCATTTCAGGAGAGTATATCTTTTCCAATGTATTTCCAACCTGCCTGTTCCACCCACCTCTTCACAAATAATTAAGTACTTTACCTGATATTACCAAATTACCAATGTGAGAAAGATTCATCAGTACAGTATTTGTTTATTTGATATAGATTAAGTACTGCGAATTCTTGACCTATATCCAAATGGTAGATGTGTTAATATTTATTCATAATTTCATTAAAAGTCTTTAAACTATAGTAATAGATACAGTTCAATTGATTAATGTCAGTTATTTGTCAGTATTTTTATGTTTGCTCCTTTGAATAATCCTGAAATTTAGACAGATTGATATTTAACAGACAAGAAGACAATTTTAAGGACACTACAATGGCTAAAAATTGATTTATTTTTATTTTTTCCCATTTATTTTTATTTTATTAAAATACAAATGTCAATCAGACAGTTTCAAAACACCTTAACCATACAGAGTTGATGAATTAATACATTGCAAACTGTTTTCATAATGTTTTGGATTGTACAAGGTGCATACATGATATAATATTTACAGGTATTTTTATAGCTGAATTATATCAAAGATTCAATAATTATTTACCTGGTGGCTGACCATAGCACTAAAAGCCGACATAATATCCTGTCCAACCACCATTAGTGCAGATCTTGCCTCTCATAGAATTATGTAGAAGCACAGTGTTATCTATCCCAACTGTACTGTCTATACACACACATCATGATTTTTTCTTTCTACAACCCTTCCTTTGTCTACACCTGTCAAAAGTGGGCACTCCATTGACATTCAACT
>PVKA01054805.1:0-10611 GCA_004027165.1 Ctenomys sociabilis
GGGGGGGGGGGATAGGGAGAAGTTAGTCAGTGGGCACCGACTTGCAGTTACCTAGGGGCGACGATTTGCAGGTAGCTAGGAGCAAGAAAAGCCTTCGAACGTTTTCTCTATTAAAAAATGACAGTGTTTGAGGAGTTACATTACGTCTAACCTGATTAAAACATTACACAATATACACCTATATCAAACCGGTACATTGCGCCACTAATCCACACAAGGTTTAGGTATCAAAAAATAATTGAACTTTCACAAAAAACATCTCATAAACTTTCATCTCGTTCAAGTATAATAAAAGTCCAAGTCATCAGCCTCTGCACCTTGGCCCGGATTAGCTGCCTGCCGCAGGGCCCCGCCTCCTGTGCTGAGTGACCTCTGGGCAGTCACCTCCTCACGCTTGGCGGGGAGGCTCCCACCGTGGGCTTTGCAGGCTCCTGCCTCCAACTCCTGTGTCACCACGGGAGAGCAGGGCGCTTCTGCGAAGCAGGGCCCTTCCCCCTGCTTCTCTCCCAGCAGCTGTCTGTCTGCGGCCTAGCAGCCTTCTTGCTCAATCAGGACGGAGACAAACAAGTAAAACGTGCTTAGGAGCTTCTAAGAAAAGGGGTGGTGAAGAGGGAATGAGCCCGCGGTGCTGTTTCAGCACTCTTGAAACCTGAGACAGGAGGACCTCAAACTGGAGCCTAATCTGGGCAATTTAGCAAATTAGTGAAAACGCATCTCAAAATAAAAATGGCCGGGACAGCAGTTCAGCGCAAAGACTGTTAAAATCCCCAGTACTGGAGGGGGAAGAAAAGGAAGAGAAGGGGGAGAGAGAGAGGAGAAAAGAAAGGGGAGGGGAGGGGAGGAAAGAGAAGAAAAAAAAGAAAGGATGGGAAAGAAAATGAGCGTGTAAACTACATCAAGCAAGTCACCGTGGTGCTTCCCAGAAATCAGGCAGCCTCCTTTCCTCCCACCATCTGCAGGGTCAGCAGCTTCCCCTGCCCTGGTCTTCCCAGCACCCCAGTCCTCTACTGACCGGAAATCACCTCCAGATGCACAGGGTCGCTGAGGCTGGTCCCGCCTGTCTGGCACCTGTACTCTCCGCTGTCGTTGCCCTTGGCCGTGAACCTGTACCTAGGCTGGATCTGGGTGGGGATGGAGCTCCGGTTGTGGAGCCACCAAGTGGAGTGGTTCCCAGGGCTGTGGGCGCCCTCGCAGGTCAGAGTCACCTGGTCTTCCCGGAGCACCTGGATCCATGGGGGCTCCCGTCTCACCACAGCCTTCGGGAGGTCCGCTGAGAGCGAGAGCGGAGGGCAGAAAGGAATATAAATAATTAACCTTGGAGGGATCATGGATTCTAAAGGAACATGAAATAGGAGCACTGCCAGGATGAACTGAAACCTGATTTTTGGTGTCAGGCCTTACCTTACAAAGTAAGTACAGTGTCTCACTGTGGGGGAGTAGCACCATCGAAACAAGAAAGCAAGAGGCCCAACTCACCTGTTAGTCTTCCTGCAGAAGCTGTAAAAGAGAAGTGAGTTGGTCAACACAGAGCAACAGAAGAAGATAACATGATTAAATTGGCCCTGGTCACACGCTCCTATTATCCCAGCACTCTGGGAGGCTGAGGCAGGGAGATTCCAAGTTGGAGCCCATCTTGAGCAACTTAGCAAGACCCTGTCTCACATTAAATTTCTTTAAAGGGTTAGGGATGTAACTTAGTGCAAAAGCCCCGGGTCGGGTCCCCAATACACACACACACACACACACACACACACACACACACACACACACACAATACACAATGTAGAAGGAGAGAGGCAGGGTTGAGGGAAATTACTTGGGCTCCTTCTCTTCCATGACTCATTCCAAGAGCCTATTTGGCAGATTGTGGTGGTCCATGCCTGTAATCCCAGCACTCCAGAGGCTCAGGCCAGAGGAACACTGCAAGTTTGGGGCCAGCCTGGGCTACAGAAGGTCAGTTCAAGGTCAGTCTAAAGTACAGAGTGAGAATCTGTCTCAAAAAAAAGGCTTACTTGCAATTAATCTCCTGTAAGAATATTCTTTTTTCTTTTTTGCAGGGAAAAATTAAAGTTTATTGAAAGGAAGAGTTAATGTTTAATTGTTTGATCCATCTTGCATGCCTACATTTGGTAAAGAATATCCTTTTTTCTTATCCTCCTTATCTAATTTCTATCCCTAATGGCATGGCTACAAAGTAGTATGGATGTTTACACTACAAGGAGCTTAGAGATTCCAAAAGTATCTCCAAAATCTGACCTCAGGAAACATGGAAGCTGTAAGAGCTCAGGCTTCGCTCTTCCCTCTGTCTGTCCCAAGCTTCCAGGACCCGCACCTGCTCCTTACCGTGCTGTCCCTGCAGTCCAGGTAGTAGCAGTTGCTGACATTTCCCTTTGCCAAAAAGACCCCCACTCACCCAAGAGCAGCAAAATTGTCAGTGGTTGAAATAGCCATTGGCCACGAAGATAAACATTCTCGAACATCTGAGTCTTCAAAGTCATCCTAGATCTGAGCCACAGTCCAGTGAGGGTTAGGAGACAAGTTTGAAAAAGAGGAAGGAAATTGTTTCATTTTCTTTACATATGTCATGAGTCACCAGATTCTCTTGATGTTAGCAAGTCAAGGAGCAGAGTGTGCTTTATGGTAAATCCCTGTCATGTAACCCCTTTTGTGTGGAAGGAAGCTCTGACTTACTGCTTCATGGTAAGGAATGCAATGCTGGGGAGCCCATGAAAGGAGGGCAGGGGCTGGAACTCCAGCTCTGCTCTCGGTTCCCCTTCTGGGTTGCTCCCACTCTGCTTCCTGTTCTACCTCACTGGCCAGTACAGGAAGCTCCACAGAAGCTTTGACTTTGACAAATCTTCTAAAACTTCCAACTGAACAATCAATTTTAAAACAACAAAATAGGGTAATCATCTTCAGAAAATGTTCCATCGAAGAAGGTCTTTAAATATAGCATGGATGAGACTACCCTTTCTTCCCCTGCCATCCATGTATACAAATCTTTACATGCAAGGTACAAATTTGGTAAGAAAGCCATAAAGCAATTTCAGATACTATTAAAAGAAGGAAAACGTAGGGAAAGGGGTCTGTAGAAGAGGAAATAAAATAGGGGTCTTCTAGCTCATCCAGACTAAAAGGAGTTAAAAACAAATGTTACTAGAGAGATTTCCTCAGGAAGAAACTCAAAAGCAAGGATTTAAAAAAAAAAAGAAAAGAAAAGAAAGAAAGCAGAGAAAGCCACCAAATGGCCTTGGGATTTTCACAAAACAAGAGCTGACAGGACACAGAGAAAAGGCCATATTAGTGTCATAAGTCACCCCCACCCCTAGCACTATAGAGAGGAAGCAAGGCAGAGGGGCAGAAGTATATACTCACACCTATGCACTAGTATGCACACTTACACATGGGTATGCTCACTCTAGAGTCACTATATTTTTCACACCAGGATCGTTATAGACTACAACAGATATCCCATGTGACCCCTCACTAATTCACAGTTCACTGTGAATAGGGACTCCCTTGCCAACTAGCCACCTACCCCAGAGATAAGGCCTTAAAAGATACACCAAGAACAAGTAAAAAGCAGACAAAGAAGCTGCACACAGATCACAGAACACGCAATGTTAGGAAGGGGTGCCGGGAAGCTGACCCAGTTGGGGCAAGGGCTGGGTGGAGGGAAAGAGTCACTCACTCCCACACCCACATAAACACAGCTGAAAACAAAAAGTCCAGGGGTCTTCCACCTTTCCAGGGCCCCCTACCCTGATTCTTTCTTATCAGGGTAGGTATTTATTTTCTTCTTTCTCTCTCCTTTTCCTGTTTATGAAGAGTGTCTCTCTTTCATTAAACTTTGCCCTTTTAATTTATCATTAGGGCTGAGATACGATCCCAGGGGCTGCTCTTTCCTGGGGCTGCTCCGGTAGCGGGAGCAAGTCCTCTGGATGCAACAGAACACATGTGTTTTTCTTTTTATAGTCACTCTCTACACACGGCTGATACCAAATCTGTGTATTTTTTCCACACTAAGCAACTCTCCATCCCAGCCCTACTACTCCATTCTGATGCTGTCTACCTGAAATTAGCTTCCGATCCCACAGGTTGAGCACTTGGTTTCACAAGACGATGCCTATTCAGAAGCCAGGGGCAAGTCGGGGTCCCCTGTTCTCACTGATGGCTGTAAATCAGAAGTTCCTGCTGGATCTTGTGTTGCAAGCCTGTAATTCCAGCATTCTGCAAGGCTGAGGCAGGAGGATCACAGGGCTGAGCCCTGCCCAGGCAACTAGGTGACTTAGGAAGAACCTATTTTAGAATCAAAAGTATAAAGGAGCTGGGGATGGAACTCATGAAAAAAACCTGCGTTCAAGGACCCATTTACTTCTCCCAGTGCTTCAAAACCAAAAACCCTCTGTTTCTGACATAGTTGTCCCATCCAGCGGGTCAGTCAACGCAGGTCACCTAGGGGAGGAGAGGGGACTGACAAAGACAAAGAACAGGTGCGCGAGAAATGGAGACAAGACAGGATTCTGATCAAGTCTCGTTTATTCAAGGAAGCGATACAGCTTATATAGCAGAGGGAGGGGAAGTCAACGTCACTAATGACGTAGGTATATTAGGGTAATGCTATAGGCTAACAATACTTAGGTGATCAACTAAAGGAGCATGTGACAGGAAGTCTAACCAAAGGAACACGAGGCAGGAAGTCATGATGCAGCAATTCTACAGGAAGTGTAACTTATATCCATAAAAGGAATAGAAACGAAGGCTTCCAGACTACGGTGCCCTCCACACATAGTTAATTAAGATGAAGTATTCCTATCTCAAATGGACCTCTAATGACCTGGATCCCTATATGTGGGAGACAATAATCCGGAAGCCAGCCTTTAGATTCCTTTTATGGACACTTCCTGTTAATTGCTGCATTATGGCCTCCTGCCTTTGTTCTTTTAGTTAGACTTCCTGTGACAAGCTCCTTTGGTTGATCACATGAATGTTATTAGCCTATAATATTACCCTAATGTATCTACCTCATTGATGACGTTGACTTCCCTCCCCTCTGCTATATAAGCTACTTCACTTCCTTAAATAAACGAGACTTGATCAGAATCCTGTCTTGTCTCCATTTCTCGCGTCCCTGTCCCATGTCTTTGTCAGTCCCCACTCCTCCCCCAGGCGACCTGCGGAGATTGGCCTGCTGGACGGGTCACCTATAGGAAAGGAAAATCTGGATACAAAGACAGACCCATACACAGGGAAAGTGCCATGTGAAGCTAGAGTTCTACTGTCACAAGCCCAGGTACTGCCAGAAGCTACAAAAAACCCTGGAATAGATCTCCCTCTACCTTTCAGAGGCAGCACAGCTCTACACATATGCTGATCCCCAACTTCTAGCCTCTGGAACTATAAGACAAAAAATTAACACTTGGTATGGATACACATGCCTATAATCCCAACACTCGGGAGGCTGAGGCAGGAGGATTGCCACAAGTTCAAGGCGCAGATGGATTACACAGTGAGTTGAAGGCTACTCTGAATTACAGAGTAAGATCCTGTTGAAGAAGAAGGAGGAGAAAAAGGAAGAGGAGAAGAAAGAAAGAAAGAAAGAAAGAAAGAAAGAAAGAAAGAAAGAAAGAAAGAAAGAAAGAATAAGCTTTAGCTATTCAGTTTATGGACTTTATTATAGCAACCTTGGAAAACTAATAACTAGGTTAAGTAAAAAAAAATCACTAAAAATATCATTGATTTTACCCGTTCCTTTTGTTGCAGAAAAACCAACGTCAAATCCAATGGAAAACTCTTTGCACTGAGGAATTAGGAGGTAACTTTTATTATGCTATCAGGATTAGGGAATCCAGAGGCTCAAATCACCAGAGTCAGGCTTGAGTTCACTTTAAATATGGTTTGCCAGTGGGAAGTACACAGCAGATAGTAGGTTATTACATGATTGGATGCATGGATTACATGAATTAAGTCATGTGTTGTTAGGCAGATTTACTTAAAAGAAATTGTTTATCATTAGACAGAGACATCCTGAGAAGGAGAGCATGAGGTGTGAGCGGAGCAAGTAGAGGTAAATGGATCCTTGACTGGGCCAGTGTGTCCCAGACATGAGGTCCCTGAAGCAAGTTGGAAACAACATATATTTTTCTGACTAAGAAAAACACAAGCTGGATGCATTCAAGTTGGTCCAGTGCATTATCAAAGAGAAAGAGATAGTCCAGGCAGCAGACTGCATGATAGGCAGCATGACTGTAGTGACAGGCTGGGAAGTGATTCCTAACTTTTGCTGTAATAATCCAATAAGCCTATAAGCCTGCTATGTTTGCCCTTATGCTTTTACTGTTTGTAAGTGTGCTTACTAGGAATTTTTAATATGTTTTCATCGAGTACGTGAAAATCTGTTGTCTGAGTGCTGTGAGGCCTGTGCTCCAGGAAAATACACAAATATTCTGAGGGTGCCTTCAGAGGCTTTGTCTTTTGTACTTTATCATTTTGGCAAGTCAGGAACATTTTAGAACCCAGGAGAATGACCATGAATTTTATAATGAGAGAAGAATTGTTGTTCATGAACAAAATTGCTCAAACATATGTCTGCTCTCCTAACTTAGAATTTCCTATCAAGTCCTAGAGATGAGGGAGGATTTCATACCTGTTTTTGTTTATTGTCCTGCTTGTAAACCTGACCTTGTTCATCTGTTGATTTAACCTTAAATCTCTTATAGATCTTCTATGCAAAACTTAATTTTCTCTTCAATATCAATGCTGGTGTTTTTGTTTGTTTGTTAGTTTGCTTGCTTGCTTGTTTTTACAAATAGTCTCAATGTGTAGTGCAGGTTGGCTTTGAACTCACTATGCAGATCAGGTTGTGATTTGACTGTTTCAGCATCCCCGGGGAAGGTTTTACAAGCCTATGCACTGTACTTAGAACATGTCATTCCAATTTTAGTAAGTTCCCAAGACAGGATTACAATGTTCCATTTATATTTTGAAAGAAAAAGAGAAATAGACAGACAGACACACACACACAAGGTATTCCACAGCTGAAGGTAAAGCCATACTTCCATGCTGAAGCAAAGGACACAATTTCATGCCTTGCTATACACAATGAGAACATGGCTCAGTATACTTGATACCAATCATTCAAATTCACCTTTCTTTCTTAATTCATTATTATTTTTTTTTTTTTACTTGCCAGGAAAGCACTTATTCCACTGAGCCATCTCCCCGGCCCTTTCATGTTTATTTTATACAATTTTTATTGTATAATAATAGAGGGGGCCAGTCCCTGGCCCCCTCATTGAATTTTATACTTAGAAAACATACCTTTGAATACTAAAAGTAAAATATTTTCCAGTTATACAAACTTGAAATATTCTAATACCTCCAAATGTAGCACATAGGAAATAACAATAATAGGAAATAGCATAATTCAGAAAGCAAGAGAACTTGCT
This sequence comes from Ctenomys sociabilis, assembly GCA_004027165.1. NCBI lineage: Eukaryota > Metazoa > Chordata > Mammalia > Rodentia > Ctenomyidae > Ctenomys > Ctenomys sociabilis. The sequence goes on from PVKA01054805.1 coordinate 7,449, forward strand.
GTATGGTCCTGGATAAAGAATAAAGAACTCTCAAAATGGTAATTATGCTGGACTATGTACAATACCATTATATTAGACAAACCCATTTAAAAGGACATTGAAGATTTCCATGAAACAGTATCAATCAGGTTATACACATATTTTTGGTGTGTGTGTGTGTGTGTGTGTGTGTGTATGTGTGTGTGTAAAAGACAAGGAAAAACTAATACTAAATCAACAGAAAATGGAAATACACTTTTAAAAATTTCTAATACTAGGAGAAAGTATCATAACATGTCTTATAAGTAGATTGTGAGTCAAAGAAATAGTATAAATCATAAAACAAAAATTAAAATTAAATAATATTCAGAAAATTAATTACATATTACTTAACTTAGAATTAAATTAAATATTTCAAAACAATATTCAAAAATTAAAATTAAACTGTGAGTCCAACTAAGAGGCCAGAATGTAGTATATCATGTTTGAATCTGTGATCAATTCAGAGTACTCATATAGTATTTGATTAGGTTAATATATACAAAAATATCAACTAAGAAAAAACTTTCAAGCTGGGCGTGGTGTCACATGTCTGTAATCCCAGATCTCGGGAGGTTGAGGCAGGAGGATTGTTGTGAGTTAGAGACCAGCCTGAGCTATAAATGAGCTTAAGGCCAGCCTGAACTGCATAGTGAGACCCTGTCTCAAAAAAAAAAAAAAAAAAAAAAAAAAAAGACAAAAAAAAAATTTCATGATAGTTAAGAATTACTAAGAATAAAACATAACAAAAATACTGGAATGGCAAATATATGACCAGCACTTCTAACAGTTTGGGGATAGGATATCGCATAAAGTTCTAGTATGTGGTGGACGTGGACAGCATCCATGACACTTACTGGTGGCCAAGAGTCACTTATGGGACTGAGCTAGTGCTATTTCCTTGATATTCACCCTGTAGATCTGGACAGAATCATGACCCATAGGATGCAGAAGAAATCTATTTGTAAAGTATACTGATGGAAATATTTTGCTGCTGTACACAAAACAATAATTGAAAGACTGCTGTTGTATAGCTCTTTTTCTCCTGCATTTAATTGCTTGCCCTATTTGGGGGGTTCTTTCCATTCTCATTTATGAAGTTGTGCTCATTTTGCTATCTCTCTAGAATATCTCTTAGTGGTCTGTGTAGGATTGGCTTTGTTGTTATTAAATTCTTTAGTTGTTCTTTGTCATCGAAGTATGTGGGGACCACCTGAGCAGCTCTCCTGGAAAGAAGAGCAACTGTTTCCATTTTGACTGAGCCTGACCCTATTTCCTCCTATTATGTGCAGAGCTGGCTAGGGCTTCTGTTTATCCTTCAATTCACCTTAAGCAATGTATATTGGTCTAGCTGAGGTGCTGGTGATAGTCTTTGAAGGTGACATGCATGTCTCCCTGATAACCTATACCTGTTGCTCTTTAAGGTGAGCTGGGTTGAGACAGGATGGTAGAGCTAACGTTCCATGTTACAGCTGGGATGGAGCCTGGAGATAAGAGGCTATGACTTCCTGGGGCTTGAAGGACTACATAAAAGCTGAGGCATCAGATTCCCCAAAACACTAGATGCTATCTCAATGACATAATAGTATAATGCAAATTACTCTCCCTGCTTATCTTCTCTGCATATGGCAGAGGTAAATGTAGACCACCCACCTAGCTCAGCTCACAGGGTCACCTACTTCCCACAATTCTCATGCAATCCTCCGCAAGCCACTCTCCCATTAAATAAAAACCAGGTGCGGCCCTGGATTGCTCTCTTTGTTCGAGGAAGCCATCTTCATGACTGGACTTAGAGACCCTTGACTCTCCATTGATTGAAAATATAATTTAGTGTCATTATTTTCGCCATGGGTTGCATTGAAAGTGGTAGATTGGAATTAATTTGATGGGATTCCAGTAATGTAACTTTGGGATTACAAACATTGGCTTTTTGGACAGAGACAAGGACCTGGAAGTGACACCTACAGAAGTATTTCACTTTTCCATTAAACTTGAAAAAGAGTTTTTCAGGGTGTATCAGTCTGGGTTGGAACTTGTTTTCTTGCAAGACTTAAAGTACTTTGCTTAGCCGGGCGTGGTGGTGCATGCCTGTAATCCCAGCACTCGGGAGGCTGAGGCAGGAGGATTGTTGTGAGTTCGAGACCAGCCTGAGCTACAAAGTGAGCTTAAGGCCAGCCTGAACTGTATAGTGAGACCCTGTCTCAAAAAGACAAAAAAAAAAAGTACTTTGCTCCATGTTCTTCTTGCCTTGATGGTTTGTGAAGAGAAATCTGTTATTCTGATGGGTTTTCCTTTAAATGTGATCTGTTTCTTTTCTTTAGCAGCTTTTAGTATACTATTCCTGTACTAAATTTCTGGGATCTTGATCATTATATGTCTGGGTGTGGTTTTAATTGGGTTGATGTTGTTTGGAGTTTTATATGCTTTAGTTACTGAATGTCAGATTGTTTCCCCATATTTCTGCTACTACTTCTGCCCGTATTCTTTTTATATCATTTGTATTGACTCCTTCTTTCTCATTGATGCCTATTAGTCTTATATTGTTCATCTTTGCATTGTCTTGCAGATGATGAATTATTTTTTTCTGTATCCTAGTTATTTGTAAGAGATCTTTTCTTACCTTTTCACTAGCTGCAATGGTATCTTCAAGGTGTGAAAGTCTATTTTCACCTTCATTCAAACTTCTTTTGCCAGCTTTTGATTGAGGTTTTAATTTTTTGGATATCACTTTGAATTTGCTTCATGCATTCTATTTCTTTCCTATATTGCTCATTCAAGGATTCCATCATTTTTCTATTCTCTATTTTTTTTATCAGTCTCTTCTTTAAAAGCATTTAGTACTTATTTAATTATAATTATCTTTCTTTAATTCAGAAATTATTTCTGATCTGATTTCCTCTATACCTTTCTGCAGTTGTTTCTTTACTACAGACGCTATTATTTCAGAGATTTCAGGTGTGTGCTTTCCAATTTCTTCTATGCTATTATCTCCTGAATTTGTTCTGTGTGGGCCTGGAGCCTGAGAATGTATTTTGCCCCTTCTCTTTGTCATTTTCTTTTTTTTTTTTTTTTTTTTTTTTTTTTTTTTTTTTTTTTTTTTTTTTTTTTTTTTTTTTTTTTTTTTTTTTTTTTTTTGTCTTTTTTT
>PVKA01054806.1:0-10603 GCA_004027165.1 Ctenomys sociabilis
TTGGTGGAACTGGGGTTTCAACTCAGGCCCTTGCACTTGCCAGGGCAGCACTTATTCCACTGAGCCATTTCTCCAGCCCCTATATTGGTTCTCTTAAGATCCTTGTTGACTTTTCTACCATGAGCTTTTTTAAAACTTGATTTAATAAAACTTAATTTTGAAAAAAATGGCATAGAAGAACCTTATCTCAATCTGATAAAAGCCATTTATGACCAACCTCTACAATGAAAATTCTATCATTCCAAAAAGGAAGACTGAAGAAGACACCAAAAATATGGAAAGGTATCCCATGTTCAAGGATAGGCAGAACCAATATAGTCAAATGGTTACATTCCATATATATCCCAGTCAAAATACCAACAGCATCTCTCACACATCTAGCAAAAATAATCCACAAATTCATATGGAATCAGAAGAGACCCAGAATAAGAAAAGCAGTTCTGGATAAAAATATGAAAGCAGGAAGTGTTACAATTGCTAATTTGAAATTTAGTTTGGCTCATTGTTTGTAGATGATTTAGTCTACAGTGGTTGATTCCAACATAGGCAGCATAGCAGCAAAACATGGCAGAGAAGAACTGTTCATGGCACCGGATTGAGAAGCAGAAAAAGACAAGGGAGGAACTAGAAAGGGCGTTAAATCCTTCCAGGTCGTGCCCACGGTGATGTGCCTTTTCTAACCAGGCATTTTCTCTTAATAGTACATAAGTATAATACCCCATAATCTAAACATCTTCCAAAAGTCCCACCTATGGTCACATGAAGCTTCAGGGGGACTTCTAGATACAAACCATGACAGATAGTTTTTCTTTCTTTCTCTCTCTTGACAGAACCGGGGATTGAACTTAGGCTCTTGTGCTTGCAAGGAAAGCACTTATTCCACTGAACCATCTCCCTGGCCCCAGATAGTTTACAAAAATAACCTATATGCCTATGAGCACATAAATGAATTAAATTATGATATATGTGCATGCAATATCAATATAATACTTCTCAACAAAGAAAAGAATTGAGTGTTTACAAAGGTACAATATATATGGATTCAAAATAATCACACTGGGTCAAATGAACCAGATGATTAAAAATTACAAACAATATGATCATAGCTATAAAAAGTTCTAGAAACTAACTTAGCCACAAAATTGGAAGCAAATCAGCAGCTGCCTAGTGACAGACGGACTGGAGGTAGTAAGGTATATTTAGAACTGCAAATGATCATGAGGAAAACTGGTACATGTATTTATTACCTTGACTGTTGTGGTTTTGTTGGTATATACATGTACCTTTAGATATGTGCAGTTTGTGTGTCATTATGTCTCAAGAAAGGTGTTAATACAAACAAAAAGTTTCTGTTTGGATTAGCCCTCCAAGCATAATAGAGGACAACACATTCATACTGCTTGCTTTCTGTCTTTTTTGGTCTTGTTTTGTTTTTTTGAGACAAGATCTCACTATATAGTTCAGCCTGGCCTTAAATTCACCATATAATTCAGATTAGGCTTGAACTCACAATGATCCTCCTGGCCTCAGACTCCCAAGTACACCACCATGTCTGGCAGTTTTCTACTGTAAATTTTTACCTTCATGCAATGGTAGCCAGTTGCGCATTTCAGTACCTTTGCCTGAAGGATCAGGAAGGAATCTTTGTGTTTACCTACTTGGTATGATGAAAGGCAAGGTATGTGCATGGGTGCAAAGGTGCCGACCAGGGGCTGGGGAGATAGCTCAGCAGCATAAGCACCTGCCTGGCAAGGTCAAGGTCATGAGTTTGATCCTTAGTACAAAAAAAAAAGTGTCAACCAGGATTTACACCCACATTACCTTCTGTGGAACAGTTTTTGTATGTGTTTATCTGAGCATCACAGAAGGTCTAATAGATCCACACAACTCCAGGGTTTGTCTAAAAAAGTTTTCCTTTGATTTTTCTGGTAGAAGTAGCCCAGTTCACCACAATGGCACATGAAGAAACAGATCTGCAAGTTTTGGAGATCAAAAGTGCATCACCAGGGGCTGGGGAGACAGCTCAGTACTATAATTGCCTGCCTGGCAAGCACAAGGTCCTGAGTTCAATCCCCAGTATCGAGAAAAAAAAAACACCACATCATTCTAAAAGTACATCATCAGATTGCTCGTGCATGCATGATAAAGATGATCTATTATGGTAAAATACATAATAGATTGTATTCTTCTGTCAGAAGAATGTTGAGGGTGATGAGGATGAGGATGAAGACTTTGATGTTGGCCATGTGAACCAGAGTTCCTGTGACAGTGAAATGGAACAAGAGTCAAATGATATAGACATAGGGAATGCAGGCCTCCTTGATTCAGATGGCAAAGGAAACAGCAATGTGAGTAGTATCTGACTAGTTGAAATGTGAAATGGCCTGCAATTAAATGGATCCAATAACCAGGGAGATAGCTCAGCAGCATAAGTGCCTACTTGGAAAGTGTAAGGTCCTGAATTCAATCCCTAGTAAACAAACAAACCCAGGCAACGGGGAAATAGCTTGTTAGAACAAGGCCTTGCCTGGCAAGTGCAAGGGCCTGAGTTCAATCCCCAGTTCTGAAAAAACAAACAAACAAAAAAAAACATTAAAAATTTATTGAAAGCAAGCAGTAATATTCAATCATATGTCCAATCTTACATAACTATATCTGTTAATCTAAGCAACAGATTTGATGATAAAAATAGATAATATATCAACCATTGTTAATCAGCTACTCTTGTTTTGAAAGTCTGTAACTTACGTATTGTAGTGTTATTCTGTTTCCTGTCTTTGTTTCTGATGTTTGTTCTTGCTTTTGTTTTTACTCTTCAAAATTTAATTTAATTTAAAAAGAAAACAGAAAACACCCACATACTAAATGGATCCAGTGTTAGTTAGTACTAGATCTGAAAATATAGTGAAAGTGTTGGCAGGGATGAAAGGAATTGGACAGAATGCTAGCACATCTGTTCAACGTTGGAAATTGTAACAGATGAAATGCTACAAGGTGCTGTGAAATATACAAAGGCTTAAATGCAAGTAAAACATTCTGTATGCACCAGTAGTCATATGACAAAATGTATTTACTATAATACCTCACTAGCTGACCTGAAAGCATTCATAGGTCTTCTGTGTTTAGCAGGGATTTCTCATAATGATCATAGAAATGTAAAAGTGTCATCAAAAAGCAGTGGGTCAAAATATGACGTAAAAATTTATGTCCTTGTGGATACAAAGACATATTATGCTTTCAGTTTAGACATTTATCTTGGAACTCAGCTCTGAGGTCCTTATTTGTGTAGTAACACACTGACTGATGTTGAGAACAGACTTATTGTTCCCATTTCCCAAACTAATCAGAATGACATTCAGCAATGACTTACTGGTTTCTAATAGATGTTACATTTGCTAAGACAGCACAAGTTAAGCAGCATAGGAATTGTATGCAGAAACAAAGCAGAATTTCAAATAAGATTTTGTAACTTCAAATCAGAGAATATAGTACAAAACAGATTTACATTGGCTTTATATGTGGCAAAGAACAATAAACATACTGTTGATATCTATGTTTCACCATGATGGAAATATTGATAGGGAAACCTTGAGAAAATCTAAGGCTGAATTGGAAACTTTGTACAACAAAACCAAAGGCAGAGTACACATTGTTAATAAGTTATGAAGAAACTATGATATCACTTGAAACATATAGCATTGGCCAATGGGTGTGTTTTGTTCAATCCTAAACATGTGGCATAAATAGTTTGATAGTTTACAAAGAAAATAACAAGAAAAATAAAACCACAAAAGGAAAATAACAAGTGAAAAACACCACTGAGAAATTTTCTTAGAGGATTGGGACTGAAGTTCACAAGAGATCATTTATAGCAGAGGAAAAACCACACCAAAAAAATTGTGGACCACTGGTTAGCTGACAGGTAAATAACTGTTTCCCAAAGACCTAGTATGACAACAAGAAAACCAAAAAACGTCAACTGTGCCCTACAAGAAAGGATAGGAAAACAAAACATGGGTAATCAGTGAATGAGACTTGTGTATAGAGTTGTCACGTCTTCAGATAGCTTGAGGTATGACAGTTGAAGCATAGATTATCTTTATTGTAGTGTCCTATTGATATTTTCATTGTAGTTCACATAGGTTTTTATTTCTGACAATAGCTCTTAGGTTTTGTAATCAAGTATACTGTCGATGTGAAAATATTGTCTTGTATTCTAAGCACTTACTACACATTTTATTTTTTGTTTTTTATTTTTAGGGAAGGGTCTATTTTAGGGAAGGGTCTACAGGGTGTACAGGGTCTCAGTACTAGATCAGACTTGCAGTGATCTGCTTGTTTTCAGCCTTCCAAGAGCTGGGATTACAGGCATGCTCAACCACGCCTAGTCTCAATTGCCATCTCAGCATGCCCCAGGGACAGGGCTGGCATGGATGTGTATATATATTTATATTTATATATATGTGGGGTTCTTTTTGCAGTACCAAGGATCGAACTCAGGACCTTGCACTTGCCAGGCAGTGCTCATGCCACTGAGCTATATCCCCAGCCCTTACATTTGATATTTGTTGATGTCTTATTTCCCTCCTACATGGATATTGCACAATAATAGAATGTTCATGGCAGAACAGGAAGAAAAGTAACAAGAATGGCCTGCCACATAAGAAAGGAAAGCTAATCACATGTTCTATCAGTGTGAGATGTGTGCATGGAACATGCAGTTGTCGTGTGTAGACTGCCTTGGATGTCACTGTTGAAGCAAAGATTCTTTCTGTGTAGAATTTTGTTTGTGTTTACATTGACGCTCACATGGTTTTTATTTTTGATGTTAACTCAGGTTTTGTAAGCAAACACATACCTCGTGTGAAAATGTGAAATATATCTATTCTAAGTGCTCATCACACACTGGATATTTTGTATTATTAGTATCTTATTTTCTTATTATTTAAGTGTGATAATTGAAGTAAAGTTTTTTTGTAGAGTGCTATTGGCATTTTCACTGTAGCTCATATAGGAATTTATTTCTTTTTTAGAGTTTGTACACCAAAAACCAGTTATTGTTGAAAATGTTGGTGCTTTTCTTATAAACATTCAATAAATACTGCAGTATCTTATCTTGATGACTTTTTTCCGGTAGGCACTCACTGTTTAATATAATGAAACTCATAAAATTAAAATTAATAATGCATCAATAGAAATATTCTAAAGAATAAACATGAGTGTGATACTCCAATGGTTATACCACAAAATGACAAAAATTGTCAGTACTGACTACTGTTTATATTCAAGGAACTGAATTACATAATTGTCTTCGTTACTTTTCTGTCATTGCTGAGACAAAATACCTAACACCCAAAGTTAAGACAGGAAAGATTTATTTAGTTCACAACTTGTGGAGGTTTTAGTTCATTATCAGTTGGCTCCAAGGCAAGGTGGCATGGCACAGGGGCAACAATTCAAGGCAGCAGAAGACAGCAAAAGCAGTACAAACGCAATGCACGGAAGCAAGGTTCTTTTCCTCCCTTACGTTGTATTCCTGCAATCCGCCCACACCATCTCACTGTCCTCCTCTTCCAGCATTTCAGGAGGTTTAAAAAGTGAGGGCCCTGGCCCTTGCTGAGTCACTTAGTTAAGCTTCTAAATGTCTCAAATCTGAAGTTGATTCACTGTATCAACCTAAATTACACTGAGTCTATTTCTTCTGGTATATCATGGTAACAGAACTACACTGGTGTTGCTGCCTGATATTTGTTGTTTTAAGTGATTTATAATTTGAAAGGAGAGTAAAGTGGTATAGAGAAAGAATAAAAATTCACATTATGAACTTTAGGGCTGGGGAGATAGCTCAGTGGAATAAGTGCTTGTCTGGCAAGTGCAAGGTCCTGGGATCATTCCCTGGTAACACACACAAAGAAAAAGGAAAAGAAAGAAAAGAAAACTATTATGAACTTTTTATACAAAGAAATGGGAATTTCTGTTCTATTTAAGTTTTAGAAATCCTAAATGAATGTCATATTTATGTCATGTCTAATATGTATAGTGTTTACGATGATGAATTGAAAAGCAGTCCCATAAATTGTAGCTAAGCATATCACAGATTCTGTGTACTTCTCTATAGCTATTTACTTTTTTGCCATTAGATGGCAGTCAAAACTAATACATCATTTAGCCTACTCTGCATTTAATATTGGTTTACATAGGTGCAACTTGTCTATAATGGAAATATTTAATATATGTATATATGTCCTGTTTAAAAAATTATTTATTTGGTACTGAGTTTCACTCAGCCTCCAGTGATCCTCTTGTCTCAGACACCCCAGTTTTGGTGGGCTGGCACAGCAGGCAGTCCTGGGGATCAAATCCTGGTCCTTGAAGCTTGCCAGGCAGACTCTGAGATTGCCAAGTGTCTCCCCAGACTAGAATGGAAATATTTCTGAGAATTTCTGTGAAGTGAATGATATTGTAAATTATCTAACATTTCTTTTAGAATCAGTCCTTTTACAAGATTAATGAAGAGATCAGATCTTTTCTGTTTGTTTGTTTGTGGTACCAGGGATTTGAACTCAGGACCTCGTGCTTGCCAGGCAGGCACTTATAACACTAAGCTGTCTCCCCGTCCCCAAATCAGATCTTTTTAAACATATATATATTTTTTAAATTGAGGTATAACATAAATACAGTAAAGTGCACAAAGTAACTAGGATAAAGTATCAGATAATAAGCATCACCCAGATAGCATCTCAGAAGATTTTCTTATGCTCTTTCTTTCTTTTTTTGTATTTAGGACAGGGTGTACAGGGTCTCATTGCATAGATTAGATCAGACTTATAGTGATTCTCCTGTTTACAGCCTCCCAAGTGCTGGAATTACAGGCGCCTGCCACCACGCCTAGTCTCCATCGCCCCCTCAGTGCACCCCGGGAGCGGGGCCAGCACAGCAGGTCAGGGATCCAACTTCCACTAATTCCCAGGAACTCCCACTCTTGACCCGTGCTCTGCCTAAGCAGGTGCTTTAATCCACTGAGCTATTTGGCCGGCCCTTTTTCTATGTTCTCTTCTAATCATTACCTTCTCCCTTCTTCCCAGATGTGAACATTATCCTGACTCTTAGCATTACAATTTAAACTTACCTGTTTTGAGAAATTTGACAAATGTAATTGTGTGTTATATATAATCTTTACGTCTGACTTGATTTTTGCTTGTATGTATATTTCATTCTTTTTCCCCTTGTCAATATATTTTACCATATGAATATACCATCATTTCTACATTTTTTGTTGGAGGAAAATTTGGATTGTGTTCCGTATTTAGTTATTATGAAAAATTATTTCCATAAATGCCTTTGTATGTACCTTTTAATACAAATACAAATGTATTGCCTTTTTTTGTTGCTTTTAGCTACATCTCCAGCCCTCTTTTTCCCCCTTCCTTCCTTCTTTCTTTCCTTCCTTTCTTTTTTTTTCTAGTAGGGTCTTGTTATGTTACTAAATTGTTCAGGCTGCATTCTAACTTCTAGTCTTCCTGCCTCAGGCATAGAAAGTGCTGAACTCGCAAATGTGTACCACCATGCCAGGCTGAACGTATTGCTCTTGAGTATAAGGCTAGGAATAGAATTTTGCAGTCATATTGTTATGGTTTGTGTCTAGTTGTCCCCCCAAGCCTCATGAAGTCATGGGGGCTGACTTCCACAGGCTGTGATTCATTCATGATCCAATGCTGGTATATGGGTGTGAGCGCTGCTGGGATTATGGGTGTGAGTGCTCCGCCTGCCTTGCGGTAGATAGCCTGAGTGTAACACGTAAGGAAGGGAGAGAGGCCTGCCTTTGCTGCTGCCCCTGCCGCTCTTCCTCTCTTTTTGCTCTTGCTGTTTTCTGCCACCATGAACTAGTGCCCTCTGCCCTGTGCCACCCTGCCATGGAGCCAGCTAATGTACTGCATCTTCCACAAACTGTGAGCTAAATAATATTTTCCTTCCTTAAATTTGGGTGTTTGTATTTTGTCCCAGCAATGAGAAAAGTAACCGAGACACATAAAATATGTGCTATTAGCAAATAGTTCTTCAGAATTGTATCAATTTATACACCAATAGTGTATGAGAATTTCCACTAATATTTTGTATTGTTAATCTTTTAAATTTTAGCCATACTTCAGTGGAGCTTTAATGTGTATTTTTCTGCTATCTACTAAAGTTAAACACTTTAAAATACATTTATTCACTGTTTATTCTTATGTAATTGTTGCTTCATATATTTTGCCAGTTTTCGACCACGCAGTTTATTTATTTATTTGTATCAGGTATTGAACTCAGGACCTTGTTTTTGCCATGCAGGGACTTGTGCTGCGGAGCTGTATCCTTGGCAAATTTAATTATTCTGTAAAAGTTCTCTAAATTTTCTAGATATAAGTGCTATATTGAATGTGTATATTGCTAGTATACTCTACTGTTCTAGGCTTGTCTTTTCATCCTCATAAAAGCACTTTAACTTATTTATTTCACCATTTTCCTCTTTTATGGCTAGTGTTTTTTGTATCCTATTTTAAAAATATCAGGGGCTGTCGGTGTGGTGTGCTGCATGCTGAGTGGTGCAGCATTTGTCTAGTGCATGGGGTCAATATCCAAGAATTCATACATAAGTAAATATTCCCACCTATATCAAAGTGATGAAGCTATTTTTTATGATATGTTCTAGGTGCTTCACTGTATTAGTTATGAAACTGTTTTTTGTTTTCTTTTTTTTTTTTTAGGTTGATCCAAAATATACCTGGAATTGAATTTTGTTTAGGGTTAGCACAAAGATTACTTTTTCTTTAAGAATATACAGTTGATTCAGCATTGTTAGACTAAATATGTCTAACATTTGCAGTGTCCACATGGGCATTTTATCTCCAAATTTCGAAAGCTGTATCAGATTTGTTAGAGTAGAACATATCTATATTTAGCAAAAGTTCACCATTTAAAGGGTTTTTTAAAATTAAAGATTCCATTACAATTTTAAAATATTTATGGTTTTCTCAAAATCTTAATGCATTTGAATGATTTCATCACTATTCAAGATGTGTTTCCTGGTTAATTTAAAGTTTTCTTGGGGAAATTTAAATTGAAGCTAAATAATGTACTTAAAGTAAAGCAAATTATTCTTAGAGATGATTGTGTAGATACTTAATGATCAATTAATCATCTTTGAAGATGGCAATACTCTTTGTGCCAGAACCTTTGATGATGACATCGTGTAAGTGGAAAAATATGTACACATTTACTTGTAGAAAACATATAGTAATACAAAATCTAGTGTTTTAATTCCTATTTCTTAGTGGTACAAGATAAGAATAAACCATGAGTCCTCTCTGTACATTTAAAAGAAAAATTTGTAGTTTTAAAATTTGGATGGTGTGGCTAAATGCTATAATCTTTTTTTATTTTTATTTTTTTGGTAGAACCAGGGATTGAACTTAGGTCTTTGTGCTTTCCAAGCAAGCACTCATTCTACCAAGCCATCCCCTTGGCCCCGAGATGCTGTAATCTAAAATTATCTCTGTAGTTTATAAATTTTGTATCTTCATATCCATTAACTTGTTTACTATTTCTTGAAGATTTTTTTATTTGATGTTTTTGAGACAGTTCTCAATAAATTGCTCATCTGGCTTCAAAGTTATAATCCTCCTGTATTAATCACCTGAGCAGTAAGATTACAGACCTTCCAGACCAGGAAGAACATACAGAAAAGCACCAAGTATAAAGTAGGGAAAGAAAAAGAAAGAGAAAGGGAAGAAAAGAGGAACAGGAGACTCACTGAACATTTCTCTGTTGTCATCAGAGTAATGAGAAAGCACCCATGCTGTCATAGCACTATATGCAATTGATATGTGTGCACTTTAGGACATTGGCAGAGGTGATTAGAGGCCATATAGTAAGGTTCTTGAATATTGATTTTCTAGAGAAAGATGCAAAAGTTATGATCTTACAATGTCTCTTTTTTTGTTTAAAAAAATGCTGTCTTGAGGATTTTACAATGACCACCCTGAGTCCCTTTTTTTTTTTTTTTTTTTTTTTGGCAGAACCAGGGCCTTGCACTTGCCAGGGAAGCACTTATTGTACTGAGCCATCTCCCTGGCCCTCTGAGTCCTTTTAAACAATAGAACATTTAGGATTATTATGGGAGACTTCAGACCATTATCTGCCAAAGAATAAAGAAAATACCTATCATGATGTCACAAATTATCTAGTTTTGAACCTAAAGTAAAGTCTCCAAGAATCCTAGGACTAGTGTCAAATGAAAAATACTAGACACTATTTTCTAGGACATGCCTTTATGATAGTATCCAAGGTTGATTTTTGTGAATGAAATCAAATGCATTGCACTCATGTAGTTGTGGTATTATTTACCTCTAGGCAGAATGAGTCAGAAATAAAACACTAAGAATGAGGAATAAACAGGTATTTCTTTTTCTTTTTTTTTTCTTTTTTTTTCCATTTATTTTTATTTTATTAAAATACAAATGTCAATCAGACAGTTTCAAAACACCTTAACCATACAGAGTCAATGAATTAATACATTGCAAACTGTTTTCATAACGTTTTGGTATTGTACAAGGTGCATACATGA
>PVKA01054807.1:0-10602 GCA_004027165.1 Ctenomys sociabilis
TCATTATTCGATATGAATTTTCACTTTTGTAACAAATCACTACCCCACAAATTGATCAGAATAGGTGCTACATATGGTAAAACAAAATGCTTTGCTGGTTTGTCCCCTCATAAGACAAGTCTTGAGGCACTTTGTAGCACCTGCTGAGGGACCCTAGTCTTACTAAAGAGGTAGGGCCCTTTGTGTTGACCATGTAGAGGGTCCTTGTTCTTTTTTTTTTTGGCAGAGCAAGGGATTGAACTCAGGACCTTGCACTTGCCAGGCAGGTGCTGAGGGTCCTTGTTCTAATGTGAGTACAGATACATCTTGGCAGTGTCTGTTAGACCTTCAAAGAACTTTCCATTGAACTTTATAAATAAAACATATAGGCCTCTTCTTAGTCACTTCTTCTGTTAAATTAATTTCCTTTTTGCAGTATGGCTCTGAGGGTATTATTCCTGCTAGAAATGTCTATATTTAACAAAATAAGTTTTATCTATAGGTAACAAAATTAATTTGCACCACATTTCTCCCTGTTCAAAACCCACAGATCCACGGTACATGCAAATACTCATATCTCTTCTCAATAATCACCATCAATGACCCTCAGAGTTATTCCTCTTAGATTTATTTCATTTTATTTATTTAGTTTTTAATTTTGTTTTATTGAAGTACAAATATCAATGAGACAGTTTTAAGATACCTTGACAAGATGGATTTGATAAGTTAATACATTGCATCCTTTTAGATTTAAACCAGCCTTTCACAGTACAAGACCAACTGTCCCTTCAGGTGGTGGACACAAAACTCCCACAGGAATTGGAGTAGGTTCTTGCCCCCTGATCAGTGTGACTCTGCAAGCTGCAGGAAGAACTGACCCTGCACTTTGCGCTGCTCCCCTGGTGAGCGAATGTGTATCGCTCTGGGGAGCCACCTTTCAGGTGGTTGTTGAATTTGCTGGTGTGTTCACCCTGGATAAAGCTGACTGACATTCTTGCTCACAAGTGTATTTCCTCTATTGTTTGGCTGGCCTGAGGAAAGTCCCTTATCTCATTTTTCCGCAAAGGTGTGCCATCCTTATGGCTTTTTAAATGGCCACATCTGGCCTAATGTCTCTGTCTTTGTCATCTTGCACAGCATCTAGGCTTGGGTCTCAAACCCTGTATGCAAAAGGCATTGCTCCCTCAACCTGTTACAGTTGCAGCACCTGTCCCCTTAGATCCAGCAAGAACTCTGCATTTTTTTCTAGCGCTCCCCAGTTTTTCACAGTTCAAATCTTTTATGTTACCCGCTTCTGCACTGTTAAAAGCAGCCATGACCTGAGCCATCACAGCTGACTGATGTGATTCAGTGCCAATAAACTGCAAGCTCCAGTGTATGCAATGTGTGTCGTCCAGTCATTGGTTGAGTCTACAGGATTTAACACTTGCAGTCTATCAGCATTTGCGTATGTCTGTCAGCTAGAGGATTAGAATGTCCACAGCTTGTGTGTTTGAAACCTGTCTGTGAATAGTTTCTTGTATCCTAGCCACAAGTTCAGTAAAGGGATCTTTAGGGTATTGAAACATGTCTAAAAACGACAGCAGGGAAGTCTCTTCTTCTGGAATAGTTGCCCATGGACTTTTTAGCGAATCTACCAATTGTAAATAAAGTTTAGCAGGATGTCAGGATAACCTGAAAGCAATGCATTGTGTCCTGTCCCAGAAAGCATCTCCTCATTTATTTCTAGATGTGGGTTAGAACCCCCTTCTGTTTCTATGAACCTGCTCCAAAACAAGACATTTCCATTGCACATCAATGTGTAGAAATTGATCAGGAGTCGGGCGTATTTGTGCTAGATGCCTGATATCATGTGCTGTCCATTGATATGTAATCAAAACATTCTCCTGCTGTACAGAACTTGGGCTGCAAATGGGCCCCACATCCCATTATTAACAACACCTCTTAGAAAACATTTTAGCTTCAGAATTTCAAAATTCAAATGAGATACAAACTCTTCATTATGATTATTTTACTGAATTCTAATTCCAAAGCAAGCAGGGGTGTCAATGATTTCTTTCAGTGGCTTTTTTCCTTTAAAATCTGTAAGTTTCTAGATAGAGCTGTACGGGATGTTCTTTTGAAAGTCTCCTATTTCTGCCTAAATCCCTGGGAGCTCTTTCATTTCCTCTGTGTCTGAGTTAAAGGTTTTGACTATAAACTCTGTGCCAAACTTAATACTGGAAGACCTGGGTTCCAAACTGAAAATGCCTCAAGGGAAATGATTTCTCCTGTGTTACAGGCCATTTAAACATTGTTGCAACTCTTTCCTAAACTTCAGTATCTACAGTGAATGCTCAAGGAAATCATGCATTATAGTTGGTTATCTCTTGTAACATTTTTGCCACATGAGCCCCTGAGGATTTAAGCAAAACTTTATGTATCTTTGCTTCCCGGTTGAAAGTTTTTGGAATATTTTATTCCCAGATAAAAATGTCTTGTTCATGGCAAGAAGAAGGGAGCCTATTCATCCTGGAATGCTTATCCTTCCTCCTTTCTCCAGGCACCCCAGGTCAAGTTTTCACTTGAAGGGGTTCTCGGTCTCCCACAATGTCTTCCCTAGGTAGACTTACTCATTCAGACTAAAAATTTCCAGTGCAACGACTAGATGTCCCTTAGTTACTACAGACTACGGTACTCTCCATCGTTGGGGCACCTCTGTGTTGTCAGCCACTTACCTGTCCCTTTCCTCCCAACAGCCAAATCCTTTCTTCGCCTCTATCCAAGGTGGGATGTACCTACACAAGGTAATCATTGTGTCAGACAACATACTGCCCGATGCTGAGAGGTAAGATGGGGCCTCTAGGGCTCTCTGGCTCCTGAAGAGAAGAGGGAAGTAATAGGGGCCATCATAGTTGGGGGACGGAGAGAGTCCATGTAATCTGCCTTCCCCAGTTTGGAAATCAACCTACGTACTGGGACTGACATGGCCTTTCACTTCAAAGCTCTATTCAGTGAACAGCATGTGGGCCAAAACTCTCAGATCCAGGGCTCCTGGGGGCAAGAGGAGACAGGCCTGTCTGGCAGCATGCCCCCCATCGAAGGACAGAGTTTCACGGTAAGAAAGTCTTGGGGTACATTGAATAGGTTGGAGATTCATGCTTGTGATTTGACGGTTGTCTCCCAAAGAAGAGAGATGTGTAGCAAATTATTGTCATGCTATGATTATTGTCATCCAAGGAAAGAATTAATGTCTGCTTTCCTTGCCAGAGGTCACATCCCATTTGCGCCTCACTGACCTCAGTACTGAGGTGCCAGCCATGGATTTGCATATTCACTCAATCGCTATTTGTCAACTCTTTGATTGGGCTCCCTTTGTGCAGGATATAACCGTGTTCACAAATGCAACCAGGAAACAGAGAGCAGGGCCTATCCATGGGGCTGCAATCTAGCCTGGGAGGAGCCAGGAGACCAAGGCATGAGCTGATCGGCACACCTCAGGACAGGGACTCTGGGGTTAAGATCCTGCTCTTGCGGGGTGGGGGGTCAATGTGCAGAGGAGGGAGGGGCCTGTACAAAGCTGCACTGCAAGGTGGACAGCAAGGGTGAAAGATGTGGGGTGTGGCCACAGGCCCGATCATTCTCACTACACTTTCAGGTCACACAGAGCTTAAAGAAACAAAACAAAAATATCCCAGTGCCGTGGCACAAGCATCCACAGTAGTAACACTCTGGTGGGTCAAAGGATTCTAAATTGGAAGTCAGCCTGGGTAATTTAGTGACTTATGGAGACTGTCTAAGGAGAAAAATTTAAAAACAGGTGAAGGGATTGAGTAAAGGCCCTGGGTTTATTCCATAGTACCACAGGGAAGGAAGGATGACAGAAAGAGAGAAGGAAAGAAAGAAGAGAAAAAAAGAAAGAAGACATATAGACAAAAACAAATAGGGAGAAAAAGGAATAAAGAAAGGAAATGGAGAGAAGAAAGGAAAGCTGGAAGGAAGGAGGAAGGAAGAAGGAAGAAAGGAGGAAGGAAGAAAGGAAGGGAGAGGGGAAGGAGGAAGGAAGGAAAAAAGGAGGAAGGAAAGAAGGACAGAAGGGAGGAAGGAAGGAAGGAAGGAGGAAAGGAAGGAAGGAAGGGAGGGAGGGAGGAAGGAAGGGAGGGAGGGAAGGAAGGAAGGAAGGAAAATTGAAGATTGGTCCATGATGCCTAGGTCTTGCCCCAGCCACTAAGACTGTCTCCTGGGCCTCCGCGTAGGCACAAGCTGGGTCCTGGAGGCCTGCACTCTGCATCTGGGTGGGAGATGCCTGGTGGAGAGCTCTGGGGCTGGAAAGGGAGCTTGGATTTTGTTACAGGGAGTTGATGGGGGAACAACAGCTGGGACACTGCCTTTGACTGATAGGTAGCTGGTGACCTTGGGGAAGTGCCTTTCAGCTAGGGACAGTCACTGGGTCTTCGAGGCTTCATTTCCTCATCTACAAGTGGAGCTAAGAATCCCAGGGTCTCAGAGGGTTGTGGGAAAGGGCTGAGGTACTCTCTGTGTACACTAGATCAATGCTCTGAATGTGAATGTGGTCAAGGTGTGACGGTCGCATCTGTGCCCTGACTGCCTCCTGGAGAAGGTCCTGCGCTGGAGAGGACCACGGAGGGCTGCTGCTGCTGCAGAGCCAGGCAGAGCCGTGGGGACCCAGACAGCAGCAGCCAGGACAGCTTGCCTAGTGCACTGAGGAGGTAGTTGGTCCACTGGGGGTGTCGGGTGTGGGCAGGGAAGGCTTGGCAAAGGGAACTGAATCCTGAGGGGCCCGACAGTTACAAGGGGGCAGAGACACAGGCTGGGAACAGTGGATGTGAGCTTCCGGGGAAGAGAGCAGGGGGTATTTAAGACAGAGTAGGTCCTTCAGTGCAAGGTTAATTGCAGGTTTGGGGAGAGGAAGGAGGCGGGAAGGAGGGCTTCAGAACCTGCAGGAGGCTGAGGACTTTCTCCATGGAGTTGAATGCAAGGACTTTCTGCCCAGTTGCAGATCACATGTGAAGTTAACTGCTACAAGGAGATGGTGAATGACCAATACCTGTTGACACATGGCCACCGCCTGGCCCACCTCCCATCCATCGGTCACCTGGAAGTAACCAGCGATATTATGCTTACTTATGCGCAGTGCTAGTTGGGGTTCAGAGCCCAGTGAAGGGCTGAGGACACAGCTGTCTGTGTCTCCTCCCTGTCCTCTACCCTTCCCAGCCCCAGCTTCCAATCCCTGTCATCCTAGCAGGTGGTTCCCTGAGGATTTCCCACCCAGGGGAGACTCCAGTTCCCTTCCCCCTGGCAGTGAGGGAGGACTGAGCCTTCCATGCACAGCCCAGGCCCATACCGCATAAGGCCTCTAACACCTTCCTGAGCTCTGTGCAACCTCTGCTAGCCCCAAGCCACAGCTACACAATGGGGGGCCCAGGTGCCCTCCACAGCCCCCATGCCTGTGACCTTTTCCTTCTCGCCCTGACTTTGCTGTTCCCTGTCTGGAGGTTACTCTGGTGACATCCTGCTGGCTTCTACCCACTGAGCAGAACTTTCTCAGCACTGGGCACTTCCCTTTCTGGCATCCATAAAATAAAAAATAACAATGCTGTTATTTTTATTCCCACACACTTGTGGGATGGCTGTGTTAGTACTGTGTCTAGAGACATGTTGGAGTCTAGATTTGAGGGTCCCTGCCATTGGAAGTGGGATGAGACAGCACAGGTTCCCTTTGGGAAGGAGGGTCCTGTCACCCACACTGACTCCCAGGCAGTCTCTCACAAAGCCCGCAGGGTTGCTAGAGAAAGCTAGGGTGTACGTGCTGCTGGCCCGGACCTCTACTGCAGGAATATTGGTAGCTGGGTGAACCTAGGAAATATCCCCATGATACTAAGAGGAGAAAAGACTGGGACACAGTGGGTAGGAACTGAGAGTCAGAAAGCCAGGTGCCCTGTGCCTGAGTAGGAGGGGAGCCACTGGGGCACCTGACACAAGGAGTCAGGGGTGGTGCAAGAGCTGAATACCTTAGTTGGAGGATCTGCCAGCCACTGAGCTGCATAACAGAGCGCAGGCTGATTCCTTCATGGACTTGGCCTCTCAGGAGCCAGTTCAGGGCTTGCAGTGTGGTCCTTGGGCAGCAGGAACTCAGGAAACTGGGTAGGATGCACAGTCTGAGGCCCCACTCCAGATCCTGGGAGCTTTCCTTTCTCTCTCTCTCTCTCTCTGTGTGTGTGTGTTTGCAAGAGAGCAGCCCAGGTCTAGGTGGCCGGGACAGTCGTGGCCACACTGTTCAGACTCCTTTCTCTTGGTGTAGAGTCAAACCTGCCCTTTCTGTGTCTCCTCATTAGAGTAGCTGCTGCCCCAAGCAGCACAGATAGGATAGAAGCCAAGAAAAGAGCCTGGGAGGTGGGTACCAATCTGGAGCCAGGCCAGCCTTTGCCAGACAACTGCTTGCCCCCTCCCAAGATCCCTCCTTGGTTCTGAGCAGAAGACAGCCGTGTCACACTCAGCCCTCCTTGCTGGCTGCACACCCAGAAAAGCCCCAGTCTCTCCTGTAGGTTTTGGCCCCAGAGTCTCACCCTCACCTGGTGCGGTCTCCATGGCACTGGTCAGCTCAGGCAGTGGCAGCTCCCAGCCCACCGCAATCACAGGAAACCACAGAGTCCTGCTGTGAGCTGCACTGCTGAGTGTCGTGCTCTGCAGGCCAGGCGCATTCATCACATGTTCAGTTTGATCACATTTGCAGCCCATGATGGGTTCCTCAGGCTGTAACCCTCAGAGGGTGTGAGGTCTCCCACTGTATGTTGATTCTGGAAAGGGGGGCAGGTAGATCCCCTCTGCTGTGCCCTGAGGCTGCCTGGCATAGGAGGGGACTGGAAAGAGTGCCTTAGTGACAGCACAGACTCTGAGCTTTCTTACTGCTTGTTCTGGTTTGTCTAGTCACTCCCCCAAAGCCTCATGCAGTCATTGGGGCACCTGCTAGTGTTTGTGATTAGTTCATGATCCAATTCTGGGATTATGAGTGTGAGTGCTGCCCCTGCCCTGGGGTGGGCCATCTGCATTGCAATGTAAAGAGGGGAGAGGCTTGCTAGCTGCCTCAGCTGCTGCTCCTCCCTTTGATCATCGCTGTTCTCCACCACCATGAAGGGCTGCACTCCGCCTTGGAGCCAGTAGAGTATGGACTGGAGCTTCTAACTGTGAGCTAAATAAACCTTTCCTCTCTTAATTTTTGGTGTCAAGTGCTTTGTTCTAGTCACAAGAGAAAAGTAACCAAGACGTTGCTCTACACAGAAAGTCCATGGCGCCAGCAAAAACTGCCCCAATTTTATTTTAAGATCAGTTGTTCAAAGTGAATATCGCTGTTACATACCACGTACTGGACCCTGTTCAGAGCTCTCCAGGAGGAGAGCTGGGCCGGGACCCTGGGCAGCGACTCCCTCCTTTACCGCCCACTGCACTTGGGTCATCAAGGATCACAGCTCGTGCTCGACCTGGGATGTCTAGTTCCACCTCCACCCGCTTTCTGAATGGTTTTCAGTGTGTCCCACTCTCCTCACTGGCTTCTGGGCTGGAGTTGGAGCTGCTGTGGGAGTATCCTGCAGGCTGCTCACCTGTTCATCACTGAAGCCCAGGGAGTATCTGCTGCCTCCCACGCCACGCTCACCGGGTGACAGTCCTGGGAGCAGAGGCTGACAGCAAGGAGGTGCCAGAGCCAAGGTTGTGCACCTGACCCCTGTTCCTCTTGTACAGGGCGGCTGGACCTTCTGTAGAGCTGGAGGGGGACCGATCCTGAGTGACACAGGGAGGGGGTGGAAGTTATCCAATTTCTAGACCGCAACTCCATCGCCGCATGCAACTAGCGCTGAATATGATGACAGGCGCTACAGCTGCAATGCTGGACTTGAGTTGGTGAAACCTACGAGCACCCAGGTAGCTAACAGTAGTAAGCTGGTGCTGGGCTGTGTGAGCAGAAGAAAACCAAGAGAGATGTCCCGTCCCCTTCCACAGTGCATCCAGAGCAGCCTCCACCCATCACCCAGCACCCTCTGCAGTGAGCCCAGGACGAGAGCCTGAGGCCAGGATCCAAAGCTGAGCTGTGACTCTCAGGGCACCCACCTCCTGGGCCCAGAGCACAGGGCTCTGACAGGAGCCTGAGAGACCCTGGCAGAGCCCGTCCTGCCTGGGGCACACAGCACAGTCACACCAGTCCCTGTTCTTCATGACCCACAATATTTGCTTCTCTGACAGGGAGCTGCTCGCTGGAGAAGCATCTGAGCTGACAGGAGGGGAGTGCGTGGTTTTCCTGGCCTGAGTGCCAGCACTGACATGTCCCTGCCTTGTGACCTTGGGCAATGACTTCTTGCTGTGTCTCCATTTGTCCCCAGGTAGAATGAGCACAATTAGCTATAGCTCATCCATAAAAATCAAAGAGTATTAAATGCAAAGCGTCCCAAAAGGTACAACACCAACACAAATCGATACTCTTCAGGTCTTATTTAACAATGAAATATTGCCATGTGCTTCCTCCCCTGACACCCTAACAGCCCCAGCTCTATGTCGTCCCTGTGCAATATGAGCTGCTTAAAACCAGGTCCTCCTGGCACCCAGAGCCCAAGAGGATCCCAGCACCTGATGAATGACTGTGGCCGTCACTGTACTTCTCAGATGCTTCTGGTCTCCTGCTTCCTTCTCAGTTCTTTCCTTCCCCAGTCAGGGTGTGAGCACCAGTGGTATGATTCATTATAGCAAAGGTGGCCCTGCAGGCTCTCAGAGAAGGCTGTACAAAAATTGACAAAGTCCACCACCCTCTACTCAGATGCTCTCTGCTGGAACCCAGTCAGTGCGATTTGAAGGCCCAGAGGCAATGGCCATTGCCTCTTTTCCAGCCCATTACTCCAGCTGAGTCTTCAGCTGACGCCAGCACCCATAGGTGGGCAAGTGAACAAGGATTTCCACTCCCACTCACAAACTCAAAATCCTGCAGGATTCCTGCCTCACTGTCCTCTAGACTCTGTTATACACAAACATCCTTCCTTATCCTCAGCGGGCACCTTGGCTTTAGGGCTCAGAGAGGTCTTCTGGGGCTCGCACCTGCTGATAGCTGCCTCTGCCTCTTACGGGAAACCAGCTGGTGCCAGGGGAAGGTGCCTCAGTACTCTGAGTGACATCAGCACCTTTCCCTGGCCAGCCCCTGCTGATGAGCACTGGTGGCAACCTGGGCACAGCCCTGTGGCCCAGAGTCCTGCTCTGTCCCTACCTTGTCTTCTAATTTAAGTCCTGCTTGCTTTCTCCTCTAAGCCAAGTCTTCCTGTCTCCCTTCCTCATAAGTGTTCCCACTCTGCTCAGGTGGAAGTTCCGCAGCTGGGAGGAAATGACCCCCTCATCCATGATGTGCTGAAAGCCAATGCTGGGGTGCACAGAGCTCAGCCTTAGAGGGTCATGGGATTGGTCTTGCAAAGCCTGGCTGTGCCTTATTGTCCCTGTTCATGGTCCCAGTGTGAGTGCCCTTGTGAGCCCAGGCCAAGGGAAGATGATGAGAAGTCAGTACAAGGGCAGGAACAGGGATTTTAAAAAAAGACAGGGCTCTCTGTTCATAGCAGCACATTCTGGTAGTTCAACCTCCTGGGAAGCTCAGGCAAGAGGATCCATAGAGCAAGTCCAGACTGGGCCATGCACCATATTTCAAAATGAAAACCAGAATGGGGTGGGATGTGGATCAGAGCAAAGACGTCCCTGCTGCTGCCAGAAGATGCTCCATCCTAAGCGTGACCATGCTCCTCCCTCACAATACCTGGAGATGAAGGAAGGGGACACTGCTGGGGCTAGACCAGTTTGCAGATGTTTCCAGTGCTTCACTGAACAACCTCCGCTTGGTGGTTGAAGATGTCTCTATGCTTCTTGCGTTTCTGCCACACCTTTTGCAGGGCTGGGTTCTTTATCCTTGGTCTTCACCAATTTTTAAAATGTCCTAGAAATTCTTGGAGAACTTCCAGGCCCACCACACGAAAGAGAACTTTCCCAGTCCTGCTCCCGGCTCCAGAACCAGCATAGCCAGCCCTGTGAGTGGAAACATCCACCACCCTTTTGGGAGCCCTGCAGATCCGCCTAAGCCCAGGCCTGGTACACTGCAGCTGAAGTCCCTGCAGTGAGACTAGGGTCAGAACCACATGGCTAATCCAGGAGCAGAACATCTTACCAAAGGGGCATAACAGGCTCACCTCCAAGGACAGCAACAGGAAGGAACTGAGCACAGCAGCCAGACCCAAGCCAGGCACAACTACATGAACTAGAACTTGTATATCGGTGCCTGAATTTCATTAGGTGCTAAGGTTAGAACTGCACCAAAGCACTACACCCAAGGTCAGAGGTCAGAGAGCTTTACAAAATGATAAAAACAAGGAGCCAAATGCAATTTCAGGCCTCGAACCCACCCAGAAGAAGTGCAGAGGACACTAGCTCAGCTGAAATGTGTGAATTAATAGCATTGGAAGTAAAGAAACAACATCAGAAAGATACAGAGGAATTCAGGGCACAATTTATTTCTGGAATAAAAAAAGAAATCCCAGAATTCATAGCATCTGAAGTAAAGAATCAAATTCAGAAACATGGTGGAAACCCAGTGCTTAACCACAACAA
>PVKA01054808.1:0-10602 GCA_004027165.1 Ctenomys sociabilis
GAAATGCGAACTGTCCAAACCAAATAAAAAACTGGTTGTAACCAAAAGAATCAAGTTCTTTATTCACACAACAAATATTTAATTACCACTTAATTTGTGCTAAGCAATGACGATAGCATGCTAAGTACACTGGTGAGTGCGGAAGATAGGTCCTCTGTTTTTAGGGAGCTTACACACTGTTGAGGAAGACTGAGTGGATACATGGTTAGGAATGGCAATGCCTGCCTAGGGGTCATATGAGCAGTGTGTGGTGATAGAAGCCAGCCTTGGAGTTGTGAATTCTTCAATTAGATATTGGAGTATTTACAGGTGTTCTGTCAGAAGATGGGATTTTTTTTGTAATTATGAATATATTTTATTTTATAGAAGATGGGATTTTTAATCCAAAACTCAAAAGATGATCAGGAATTAGTTATGTGGATGAATCAGGCAGAGAAAAACTCCTGGAGGGACATCTAGAGGCATGAAGAGTTAGTTAAATTTGAGAAGTTCCCAGGACACCGATAGGGCAGGAAAATGCTAGGAACAGTAGTGAGAAGTACGAAGGGGCTGCAGCGCAGCAGACCCCACAGCATAAGGGTCCTTGTTGGAAACAACAGGGAGCTGGAGGTTTAGGAAAGTGCAGTGGGAGCCACAGAAGGTTTATGCAAAATAAATGTTCATATTTAATATTAAGTTTTGTCTGCTGCATAGAAAAGAGACTATTTTTATAACTTTGATTCTGCCTTGTAAGATGTGTTTTCACAAATTGAAAATTTTCTCCACATTTCCTTGAATTTATAAAATCTTGGGCTCAATCCAAACAGAAATGCGTGATGAGAATAGTGAGAAGAGTACATGGCGGTGGTGGTGGTGGAGTTTGGAAGAGTGTATTGGCTACTTTTAGGTGAGAACTTAGAACAGGGTGGTACAGTTACAGTCAGCTGCTGATGCCACAAGTTCATCCTAAGTTCGTCTTCTCCATCTGCCATACTTTGTGAGCAGCATATACCTTTCCTTGGCACAGTCTGAAGTAATAATCCTTGACTTACATTTGGAGAATGTAGTTCCATTTGTATAATCACTTATAAATGTTTTCTTTGTTGTTTTGGATTTTCTAGACAGGAACTTGCTTTGTAGTCCAGGCTGGTGTTTAACTTACTTATGTACCCCAGGGTGGCCCCAAACTCATGGCAATTCTTTTGTCTCAGCAAGTGCTTGGACTACAAGCATGCACCACCATATCCAGCTTCTTTTCAAATACTTATTGTTACATATTTACAGTATAAAAGAAGGAATACAAAGGAGAAAGTATGGTCTAGTGGAAAAAGAAGAGGGGCCTACAGTAAATTTTGCATTTATATCTCATGCCTATCATTTACTAAACCCATAACATCATGTCTCTAAGTCTCAATTCACTCTTCTGAGAGGCAGGAAGGAAAATGTCATAAAACATGTGAATGTATATCAAGAGCCTAATAATGGTGTCTAACATTGAATAACCACTAAATAAATCTGTGCAATATTTTAGGATCTTGGAGATTTTTTTCTTGCAAGTCAAATAACTTACAATGCAATGTGAGAATCTGAAAAAGAAATGTAATCTGAAGGGCACAACGGATATTGGGAAAAGGGAATGAACTTATTCAAAAAGAATTACTGAGTTGAGGAAAAGGACAGGAGGTGGAGTTGGAAAAGGGATTTACTATGTATATAAATAGGGTGGTTTGGACAACTGTACTGTGCCTTTCTGCTGATCTATGGAAAGGAGCAGATAATAGCTAATTTGTTTTGTCTCCTGTTTTCAATTGTTTCACCGTTTTCTCCTCTTAATTTCTTATATATTTCTTTTCTTTCTTTCTTCTTTCAATTTTGCATGCATATGTTGGAAGACAGCACTATTCATTACAACCAATACTGCAAAATTCATATTACTCTGTTGAGTGAAATTCTGTTCCACTTGTTATTTTTGTTTTAATACTATTTTGTGCTCTATAAAAATGAAAATAAAACTATGCTAAATATAGAGAAGAAAAGATGTAGTTCACTCTTCCTAGGAAGTGCAAGATTACATTAATTTCATTTAAATGACTAATAGTTTAGGGCCAGCCAGATAGCTCAGCAAGCTAAACCACCAGATTAGGTAGGCTAGAGGACTGGGTTCAATCCCTGGTGTGCTGTGTCAGCACTGCTCCTAGGGTGCGCTGGGACTGCAGCTGAGACTGGGCATGATGGCATGTGCTGGTAATCCCAGTGCTTGGGAGGCTAAAAATAGGAAGAGCGCTCCAAGTCTGGTCTGTGTAGTGAGACCCTGAAGACCGAGTACTGAAATAATAAAAATAAATGAATAAATAAATATATATCTAATAGTTGTTATTTATTTGTCATATAGACAGGAAACCCAGTAAACAGTCACACTGAAAAAAATAAATAAATAGTCACACTGAAATAAGCAATTATATAGTAATGCCTACTCCCTGGAGAAATTGTCCGAACTTTTCTTTTAAGAAATAGATACAGGCCAGATGTGGTGGTACATGCCTGTAATCCCAGCACTGGGGATGCTGAAGCAGGACTATTCTGAGTTCAAGACCAGCCTGGGCTGCAAAGTGAGCTGAAGCTGAGCCTCCACTGCATGATCTCAAAGAAGTCCTGTCTGTTCCTCCCCTCCAGTAAATAAGTAAATAAATAAAGAGATGAATGTATACAACCTTTTGCAATTTTGTTGAATTTGTATGTCTCTTCCATAGTCTGAGAGTCATGTGTTAACACCTAGGTGGCTTGGTAAAAAGCCCTTTGTTAATAGGCAATAGAGTCCTCCTAAAAAGGTTCTTTCACAAGGTAAGGTGAAAGAAACTCTCTCTGCTTATAGTCAAGATTTTCTCCTCAGACATTGGAATCAGAACTGAATACTTCAACCTAAAGATGACAGAAAACTCAATAAAATTTTACTTTTTATATTTCTAAAAGTTTGATCAATTTAAATTGAGTGTCACAGAAAAAGCAGGATCTTTTTCTTTCTATTAAAGTTTACACTTAGAAGATAAGTTTCAAAAACTCAAGAAAATAAAAATACCTTTTTGTAAGCAGTAAAAAGATTTCACAATGTGTTTGAATATGAAAGTTTCATCTTAGCCCAGACATTTTATATTTTCAATTTCTATTGAAAATAGAATTCTCTTTGAAATGAAACTCAATTAAAATCATTATGATGGTAATGAGCAAAAAAAAAAAAAAAAAAAAAAGGTAATTTGGCAATGGCCCACTTTTTTTTAAGGACCTTTATTTCGAGGCTTAAAGGAAACTTTCTTTATAGAGGAAATCACTGGAGTGAAGAGTTAATTTCATTCCAAGGTATGCATATGTATGTGGAGATCCGTGTCCCAAGTAATTCAGATACAGTGATATCTGCCAGAACTTACCTTATCTGATATAGTCTTGGCACACTGAAGGAACTCACTGTAATGAAAACTTACTTTGTTGAGTAGCAAGCTCAAGAGCTGCTTGCTATGGCTCATTTTCTTAACTGTGGACCATTTAATTGACACTGTAGTTGTCCACTTGGCATGAGTATATTTACCTATACCATTGTTTTTTATATAAACGTAATATGCAAAGCCGGGCGTGGTGGCGCAGGCCTGTAATCCCAGCACTCGGGAGGCTGAGGCAGGAGGATTGTTGTGAGTTCGAGACCAGCCTGAGCTACAAAGTGAGCTTAAGGCCAGCCTGAACTGCATAGTGAGACCCTGTCTCAAAAAGACAAAAAAAAAAAAAAAAAAAAAAAAAAAAAAAAAACCATAATGTACTTATTAAAAAATGACTAAACTCCTACCAGCACAATAACTGTTACAGAACCTTGGATTATAACTTGTTTTGCAACACAAGTAAACATTTCTAAAAATTTTAACTTTATAAATGAGTTATGCCTTACAGTATGAAGAATATGTGATGCCAAATGTCACTTGATCACAACTAAACCAGTGGTGGTTTTTTCTTGTTGTGGACTTGAAAGTGATCATTTCCTCACAGCAAGAGATTATGGAGGCTATAGGCCCAGTGCATGAGTGAGACTGCCTGTGAAGCCCGATCCTGAATGGACCCAGAGTGTAGGCCCAGCATGTGAGTGAGATCACGCGGGCCACCGGACCATCATCCAACACAGAGCGTGGGCTAGTGTGGAACCCTTCAGCAGAACTCCCTGCAAAGAGGCTAGAGGCAAGACCCACCCAGCTGATTCAGGAGCAGAACATCTCGCCAGAGTGACACAAAGGGTTCACCTGCAAGGCCGCTGCAGGAAGAAGTGGAGCACAGCAGCCAGACCCAAGCCACACCCACCTAGAGGAGTCTGAACTTCGTAGATCTGGAACTGGCAATAAGGTAATAACTCTATCTAAGCTCTGCACCAAAGGTCAGAAGTATACAAAATGACAAAGAGAAGGAACAAAAAGCAGTCTCAGGCCCCAAGTCCACTCAGTACAAATGCAGAGCACACTAGCATAGATGAAATCACACACCTGAAATCTCTGAAATAATAGCATTGGAAGTAAAGAAACAACTGCAGAAAGGTATAGAAGAAATCAGATCAGAAATAATTTCTGAAGTAAAAAAAAGTAGTGATAACTATAATCAAAGAACTACTAAGTGCTTTTAAAGAATACACTGATAAAAAAAATAGAGTAGAATAGAAAAATGATGGAACCCCTGAATAAGCAATATAGGAAAGACATAGAATGTATGAACCAGATTCAAAGTGATATACAGAAATTAAAACCTCAATCACAAGATGGCAAATCTCTTTGAGTGGAAGTTAAAATAGACTCTCTGACCTTAAAGACACCATTGCAGGTAATGAAAAAGTAAGCAAAGATCTCTTAAAAACAATTAGGATGCAGGAAAGAATAATTCAACACCTGCAACATAATGCAGAGATGAACAATGTGCAACTAATAGGCATCAATGAGAAGGAAGGAGTCAATACAAATGATATAAAAAGAATATGGGCAGAAGTAATAGCAGAAAACTTCCCAAATATGGGTCAGTGACTTGACATTCAGTAACCAAAGCATATGGAACTTCAAATAACATCAACCCAATTAAAACCACTCCCAGACATACAATAACCAAGATCCCAAAATTTCAGCGCAGGTACAGTATACTAAAAGCCACTAAAGAAAAGTACAGATCACATTTAAAGGAAAATCCATTAGAATAATGGCAGATTTCTCTTCACAAACCATCCAGTCAAGAAGAGCATGGAGCAAAGTACTTCAAGTCTTACAAGAAAACAAATTCCAACCCAGATTGATATACCATGCAAAATGCTTTTTCAAGTATAATGGAGAAGTAAAAAATACTTCCATAACAAAGAACAATTCAAGTTTTTCATGATGACAAAGTCATGACTACACAGACTACTAAATGATGTTCTAGAGAGGGAGCAAAATGATTACAACCCCATGAATGAGAAAGAAAAGAACCCACCAAATAGGGTGAACATTAAAAATGATCTATCCTCTTTGAATAAGAGGTATACAAATGTAGTCTTTTAGTTATTCTTTTGTGTAGAGCGGCAAAATATTTCCATCAGCAAACTCTACAAATGGACTTCTCTTGCACCGTATGGGTCATGATTCCATATGGGTGTACAGGGTGGATTTCAAGGAAATAGCTGTATCTCAGTCCCACAAGTGACACCTGGCCACCAGTAGGTGTCATGGTCATTATCCATGCCCACAACATACTAGAACTTTGTGCAATATCCTATTCCCAAACTGTCATAAGTGAAGGTCATTTATTTGTCATTCCAGTATTTATCTTATGCTTTATTCTTAGTACTTCTTTGCCATCATGAAAACTTTTTAGTTCAATTGTTTTGAAATATTTAATTTTTAATTAATTAGTATTTAATTTTCTGCATAATGCTTAATCTTAGTTTTTGTTTTAAGATTTATACTGTATCTTTGAGTTAGTTTATCTAAAAGACATCATATGATATCTTCTCCTTGTATTAGAAACTTTAAAAAGTATATATCCATTTTCTGTTGACTTTATATTACTTCTTCCCTGTCCTTTATACAGACATAACCACATAACCAGACATAAGATTGGTACTGTTTCATAGAAATCTTCAATGACCTTTTAAATAAGAGTTTATCTAATATATTATATGTAGTCCTGCATAACTATCACTTTGAGAGCTCTTTATTGGTCATCGAGGAGCATATTGCAATATCTCATACCTTTTGAATTATGCTCTTTGTTATTTCCTATACACTGCATCTGGAGGTATTAAAATATTTCAAGTTTGGTTAACTAGAAAATATTTTACTTTTAGTTTTCAAAGGTATGTTTGCTAAGTATAAAATTCAAAGAGGATAGATCACTTTTATTTTCTTTCAGCCCTTTAATTAGTCTACTTTCTTATACACTTGGTCCTTTTTTTTTCTTTCTATTGTGGAATAAGATACTACTTAATTTTGTTCTTCCACAGCTAATATTTTTATTATACATTTTAA
The DNA here is from genome assembly GCA_004027165.1 of Ctenomys sociabilis. Taxonomy (NCBI): domain Eukaryota; kingdom Metazoa; phylum Chordata; class Mammalia; order Rodentia; family Ctenomyidae; genus Ctenomys; species Ctenomys sociabilis. Next base: position 6,495 of record PVKA01054808.1, read on the forward strand.
GCATTTTTCTTTATAATAAGTTTTGGAGAATTTCGTTTTTGTGTATCTTGTTGTGACTTTATTTAAACTTCTTGTGCAAAAGTTTCATTGTTCTTGGAAATGTGGTATTATAAATTGAAATAAATTCACAAATCTTAAATCTTTAAATATTTATTGCCTACGCCTTTCTATTTTGAGAATTCTGAATTATATGAATAAAAGAAAAGAAAGGAGCAGTCAATGCTTACAATTTTTGTTTTTACTCTGATTTTTTTTCCTCTCTTGAACTTCTTATAACTTCTTAGTTATTGTTTTTTAAAACAAAACTTATGTATTTATATCTGGTAATCTGAACAACTAATTTGCACATAGCATCATATAATAGAGCAACCATTGATGGGTTCCTATTACTTTGTTTAGTGAAATCTTGTATCATGTATAATGCTGCTTTCTTCTATCACTATTTTGTATTCTTTAAAAATAATAATAAAAAGTACAAAAAATAAAAAAGGGCCATGGAGAAGGCTCAGCAAAATGAACACTTTCCTGGCAAGCTTAATGGTCTGAGTTCAATTCCTGGTTACACCAAAAGAAAGAAAGAAAGAAAGAAAGAGAGAGAGAGAGAGAGAGAGAGAGAGAGAGAGAGAGAGAAAGAAAGAAAGAAAGAAAGAAAGAAAGAAAGAAAGAAAGAAAGAAAGAAAGAAAGAAAGAAAGAAAGAAAGAAAGAGATTATGGGGAAGATCTAATTTGCACAGGACAAGAAAAATGTGGAGGGGTCCCTCACTTCAGATGACATTCAGGAGATGTATAAACTGTGAGCAATAGTGCAACATTTTGTACAAGAGCATGACTCAATAAAGCTGTAGCAGTGCAAGTGAAAAATCAGTTTAACAATAATGTCACATTTCTGTAGAATCCTAAAAAGGAAATAAAAGCAAGTGTCATTGGACAGGCCCCTTGTTAATGTTTCATGAAAAGAAAAAGATTCCACTGAATCAATAGAGAGCAGTGATTCCATTTGTTTTTTTATATTTTAATATTTTTCTCTTAGTGATTCCATTAGTGACAGAGAAAATAATCCCACACAATAGCCCTCCTCTTTCTTGACTCCTTCACATGAGCCACAAAGGTTTCCAAAGATAAGTGTAGGTTATTGTTTTTATTTTTATTTATTCTATTGTACTGTATTATAATGTCACAATCTTTTATATGAATATTCTCAGGTTATGGGACAAATCACCTGAATTTTATTATTTCTTATGGAAAATTGCATTTCTAAATTTCATTCATCCAAGTGCTTTGGATAACTAGCATGTTTACAGAATAAATTATTTGTTTGTGAACCAAGGTTCTACTGTATGCATCACTTAATAATCAATTATACATAATTGCAAAAATGTATAAAATTCAAAGAGGATAGAGCACTTTTATTTTCTTTCAGCCCTTTAATTAGTCTACTTTCTTACACACTTGGTCCTTTTTTTTTCTTTCTATTGTGGAATAAGATGCTACTTAATTTTGTTCTTCCATAGCTAATATTTTTATTATACGTTTTAAGCATTTTTCTTTATAATAAGTTTTGGAGAATTTCGTTTTGACATATGTGTGTATGCATTAAGGAGCTACAACTGGTCTTCTAATTAAATGTAATTATTTGATAGGATGTTTGAAACTTTCTGGCAGTCTTTGGCTTTTATGTCCTTACTATAAGTGCAGAGATTTGGAAGTATGAAACACATCATTATCAATTTAAACTTATAGGAAAAAGTGTGTGAGAGTATAGTAGTTTAAATCAAGAGAAAGCTCCAGGTGAGATGAAGACACAGTCCCTTGTGGATTCCTATGCAGGCAGAAACAAAAGTAAAGACCCTAGGGAGAAAAAGAATACCCTGGTGAAAGAAAGAAGTACTAACAAGGCCAATTGGGGTTTTCAGCCTTCAGTTCACTCCATCATGGTCTTAGAGATGACAGCTTTGTTGCAAAGTGATACTAGCTTAACACATATTCCAGAAAACACTTTGCCTCTGTGGTCTACTTATCATGTGACAGGGTTGGACCACAGGTCATGAAAACTTGCTTTCTACTGTAACATGCATTCCTGTGGTTCACTCCCCATTGGTAAAGAACAAAAGCAAAAGTTTCTCCAAGAGTCCAGAAAAACATTTATTTATTTATGCCACATGTGCATAAGAAGAAAAGTAAAATAAAGTAGTTTTCACAGAAACTGAAATATAATAGTCAGGGCTGTAACACTGACATTGGGCCATCATCATCTTATTTACTTGTCTTTAATTGCTGAGACAAAATATGCAACACTCTCGATAAGGTTTACTTAGCTCACACTTTGTAGAGGTTTCAGGCCATAATCAGCTGGCTCTAGGGCAGTGCAGCACATGACAGAGAGCAGCAGCTCATTGCAGCAGAATATGCCAAGAACAACAAGAAAGCAGGGGAGACCAAGCCTTCCATCCCTTGTTTTTCATACAGGCTGTCAGCCCTAGGACAGGTGTAGCACTGACGCATTTAATTCCATCATTAGATCATGAATCAATCAAACTGTAAATTCAGACACGTCTGAAAATACTGCCCCTCATGGCCACATGAGGCCTTGGGAAGGCACACTCAGGCACAAATCGTAAGTTATCTTCTTAATATATCACCTCAATTAAAGTGGGAAGTTGCCGGGAATATGGAAGGAATTGTAGGCGGGTGGTTTTGTTTGCTTTGAAAATGCTTACAGGCCATAGATTTATTATCTTAATTCTGACCTTGTATTTACAGTACAGAGTCTAGTGAAAGAGACACTTTTGGTTCTCTGAATGAGCAAACATGCCTGGGAAAATTACAGAATCAGCTGTTACCCTTCACCCATGCTATATAACTGATCTATTACAATGGCTTTGTGATATTTATGTCCCTGTGCAGCCATTCTCAATGCTGTATAAATTCATTAGGATAAGGAATAAAACCTTTATATTATTATCTTCTTTATAAACTTCCCTGGAAAGTCGGCAACTACAAAAGAAAGTATTTTATTGCTGAATTTCTTCTATGACCCATTGATTGCTGAGTAGGGTGTTGTTTAGTTTCCATGAATTTAGCGGGTTTTTCTGGTTTCTTTTGTCATTTATTTCCAATTTCATTGCATTGTGGTCAAATAGTATGCATGGGATAATTTATATTTTCTTGCATATACTTAGGCAAGACCTCTGGACTAGTATGTGGTCTATTTTGGAAAATGACCCATGTGCAGCTGAAAAAAATGTGTATTCAGCTGTGGTTGGGTGGAACACTCTGTATATGTCCACCAGGTCCATTTGTTCCAAGCTCTTGTTCAGTTCTGCTACTTTGCTAATTTTTTGTCTGGTTGACCTATCTTTTTGAGATAAGGGTGTGTTAAGATCTCCTGTTAAGATTGTGTTCTTAGACATTAAGTTTTTCATGTCCCTTAAGATTTGTCTTACATAGTTGGGTGCTCCTGTGTTTGGTGCATAGATATTTATGAATGTTACTTCTTGCTCTTGAATTTTTCCCCTGACCAATATATAGTGGCCTTCTTTGTGTCGTTTGATCATTCTTGGTTTGAAGTTGAGACTGTCTGAGAACAGAATTGCTTCTCCTGCTTTTTTCTGAGGTGCGGGGGCATGCAGTATTGTTTTCCATCCTTTGACTTTGAGCCTATGAATGTCTTTTTGTATTAAGTGTGTTTCTTGTATACAGCATATTGTTGGAGTTTGTTTCCTAATCCACTGTGCCAGTCTATTTCTCTTAATTGGAGAATTGAGTCCATTTACATTGATGGTTATAATTGAAATGTGCTGACTTATGTTTGTCATGGTATTAACTGGTATTGTTTACTCCTTTGTAACCTGTGTTTAATTGACTGTCCTGTTTAGTGGATTTCTTCCATTCTCTTGCATGGAGTTCTGATCGTTGTGGTCTCTCTCTAGAACCTCTTTCAGCAGCCTGTGGAGGAATGGCTTTGTCATCATGAAATTCTTTAGTTGTTCTTTGTCGTGGAAGTATTTCACTTCTCCATCAAACTTGAAAGAGAGTTTTGCAGGGTATAGTAGTCTGGGCTGGAATTTGTTTTCGTGTAGGACTTGAAGAACTCTGCTCCATGCTCTCC
>PVKA01054809.1:0-10597 GCA_004027165.1 Ctenomys sociabilis
CTTAATTATTTTTTCAGATATATAATTCAGGTGCAAGAAAGAGTTTTCATGATTATTGAGTTTTAGTTATAATTCTTCTATTTTCCTTACATGTGATCTCATCTAATTCTCAAGCAATCCTTTGAGATGGATAATTTTATCACCCCTCCATTTTAAAGTAAAAAAACCTGATGTAATAATTGGTGCTTAATTTTTAGATATGTGTATACCTAAGCTAAGTTTTCAGCCTAAGATAAAGTGCACAAATTGGTTGGAATATTCTGGGTTTTTTTTTTTTTTGCATTTAAGACAGGTTGTACAAGGTGTACAGGGTCTCACTGCACAGATCAGACTCGTAATGATCCTCCTGTTCAAAGCCTCCCAAGTGCTGGATTACAGGTGCACCACCATGCCTAGTCTCAATTGCTATCTCAGCAGGCCCTGTGGGAAGAACTGGCACAGCAGGACCAGGGATTCAACTTCCCTGTGCCTGCTTGCAGATGCTTTAATCCTCTGAGCTATTTAGTTGGCCCTGGTTGAAATATTCCTGAGTTAATCTGCATTTGCTTAAAGACCCAAACAATTCATATTCCAATATTACATTCAGTTAAAGTCAGTATTTCTAAAATGCTTATATCTTGGTTGCAAGCCAAATCAGTAGTGAGATGAAAAACAAATTGCAAAACTTTGCCTTTGGGAGGCTACAGCCTAATGGGAAAGAAGTATTTATAAATATAAAATTTAGAGAAAGAGTATGTCGTCTGAAAAAATCTATACAAAAAGATCAGAAGTTGTGTGTAGTATCAGCTTGGCATTTTGGATATTTTTCTGCTAAGTATGACAATTCCTGTGAGTTTTTAAGGGTTGAGGAAATTAGCTAAGTGAAGAGTAGAAGAGAAAAACATTTCTAGCAGGATAGAAATCATAAACAAGCATCAAGCGTCACGAGTGTCTGCACATCCTCTGAACAACAGGCTACTCAAGATTAATAAGGAGAAATACTTAGAAAGGAGGTTAGAACCAAGAGTCATGAAAGGTCTCTTAGATTATGCAATGCAGTTTTTATGTTACCTTTTAGATAAGAAAGATTTGAAGAGATTTAAGTGGAGATACTGACATAAAAACATTTCCATTTTACATAGCTCACTGTAGCAAGGTTACAAGCATAGATTTGCAGAGGTCAAAACTGGTTTCACAGGTAATTTAGGAGGCTTTGGGAAAATATCAGATAGGAAATGAAGAACATGAAATGAAAATGACTAGCTCTCATTCTGAATAAGATACAGTGAGGACACTTCACCTCTGTCTCACAGAATGCAGCTACAGAATCAGGACAGAATGCATGTAGCGTGTTTACAGATCCAAAAGCAGGGCTGATCCAAATAAGGAGTATGTGTTTATTTAAAAATAAAACTACAGTGAAATGCACATTGGCACTGATCCTCTTCTTAATACATTCTTCACTTTTGTATTGGTCAGAGTTTTACTTAAAGGAACTCAAATAATATAAGTAACAGATATTAGCACAAGATGTACAATGTATAAAGAATTACAAGGTTGACTTAAGACAGCTGCAGAGTCAGATGAGGGAGCGTGCAGAGGACGTCTGCACACCCTAGACTGAACAATTCAGTCCCAAGGTCTGAAGCTCACTGCTGTGCTCCATGCAAGTCTCTATTTGTCAGCTAATGGGTCTGCAGAGTCTGTGATGGATGCTGAAGAGTGTTATGGAAAGCTAAGGATCCAAGCTGGAGGCCAAAGAGCCTGCTCTGTAAGCCAGGCAATGAAGTCCAAGCTGAATGGGAATACTGAAGTTCCGCCAGCAAAGTGGAGCATTGACTGCTTCCTCAGCCCCTTTATATGGTCTCTTTGTGCTGAGTCACTCTGGGGGCAGTATCAATTGTGACCCAGGACAGGACCCCCACCAGCTGGAACTGCACCACCAAGTCATCTGGAGTCATCTGGCCAAGTTGACACAATGTATCAACCACTACCACTTTAACATAACTGCAAAATTGTACCATTGTTCTGTACAACCTTTATATTGGCACATGTATGCGGTACACTATGGCTTCAGGCCTCACATGAAGTTGGTCAATGCTCATGACACATCCATATTTTTTTTCTCAGCCCCTCTCCCTCCTTCCCTCCCTATCCCTTTACTTCTTGATTCCATTGACTTTCATGCTCTTCACTTCTTACTGAGATTATCCCAAGCATAAATTATCTATGAAACCAGTTTTGACCTCTGCAAATCTATGCTGTAACCTTTCTACAGTGAGCTATGGACAATGAAAATCTTGCTGTCTCAATATCTCCACTTAGACTCTGTCCTGCCCCTTTCTGGAGGATTTCCAGATGTCCTCTTTCATGTTTTTATGAGATCTGATTTAAAATACACCTCAGGCACTGCTGAATCCTATCCAGCAGAAAGGCAAGCTCAGGAGAACAGTGTGGTACAATCCACCTTACTCACCAGATCTGGGACTATGAAATTTCTTACTCTTCCTCAGAGTCAGAATGTCCATAAAGGATAAGCATTTTGAATAAAGCTAGAACACTGCATCAGAGCCACTGCAGATATGTGTCTAACCTGCCTCAGAAGGTGACTAGAATAGTGGGACGATTGTGTTTGAAGTTAGAGTTACTGTTTTGAAAAGGATTAATGGCACCACATTTTTTACTTTAAATTGTTAAAAATTTTCCACATTTACCATATTATTGATCACTTCTTATATTTTTTTTTCACAAAAAGAAGGAAAATGAACAAGTGTTCAAAAGACAAAAATGGATTTCTTTTTTTCTGATTTTTTTTTCTCCAGCCTCCTGTCTCACGGGCCCCATCTGACGTGGTGGCAAGTGGCAACACAAATAATAGTTCCAACCGAAATCAAGACTTAGAGAGTGAGGGAATGAAGGTTAGGTCCAAAAGGCCTCATGTGTTTGGGGAACACGGCACTGACCGGGTTCCTTGCAGATCAGATTGACTATCGTTGAAGCCTTTATGAAATGACTCTGCAGCCACTGTCAGCAGAAGGAAATCTGGGACTTTTGGCCTGAACTAATTGATTGTTTGTTAACTGAAATGCCAGCTTCCTCCACAGAATTTGAAGTGAGATGAAGCACCTTGAAGGGAACTGCTGAAAATATAAAGGAGGAATTTTAAATTTATTAAGCCTACAAAAACTAAAAATCTAAATTAGCTTCCAACAGATCTTGTCACTATCTCGCACAAGCATTAGAGCAACTTCTAAAAATGTTTCACATAAAATCATGAACATGCAGTATTGCAAACTAGAAAGCCTCACCAAACAATTAAAAATAAATAAAAGAAAAGGAAAATTTTTAAATGAATATTATAAAATTTTTAACTTGCTTCTGGTTGGGCTTGATAGCAAATAAAATTTACACACTGCAGAAATAAAACTTGATTATAAACAAAATATTCCTTTTTTACTATAAATTGAGTTTATTGGTAATAACTGAAATTTATTACTGATATTTGATGTTGAAAACTTTAGGGACTTTAAGATATACAGGCAAAGAAAAAAGATGTACAGGCATAAATGCCACTATATGAGCTCTCTTATTAAGAACTTTTGAAATTTCTTTTTGTGTCTTCCCACAAAGTCTTGTTACATGGCTTAGGAAAGACAAAATCAGCATAATCCATAAAATAAAAATTAAAAAGTAGGAAAAATAAATCCAATTTTGCAAAAGATGCTGTTCAAACTGTTAAGAATCTGAAAAGAGAAGCTAACAAATAAGACAAAATATTTGCAAATCTCAAATCCCATACAAAATGATATCCAAGATACATCAAGAACTCTCAAAATTCAACATTCAGAAAGTAAATAACTAAAATTTTAAAAAGAAAGAATGGGATGTGATTTGACCAGACATTGTCAGAAGGAAAACATGGCAAACATCATCAAATGGAAAGACATTTGGTATGGCCTGGTATTGGGGAAATACAAATAAAAACAAGAAGACGAAGCAGTGTAAGTCATTAGGCAGACTGAAGTGAGAGATAATCTGAGAATGCTCTGGTATTGGCACAGAGCAAATAGAGCATGTGTGTTTTGTTGGTGCCATAAGAAACAGACACAGTGCCTCCAGAAGACAGGCAGTTGAACATGAATTGGATTATACACATACCTTGTGACATAGCAATTGCAGTCTGGGACACTGATTCTGAGAAAGTGAAAAATGTAAATAAATATTTCCAGTCACGTTAGTCAGAGCTACCCAAAATTAGAAATAAGACGATGTTTTTCAATATACAAACTCATTTTGACAAATTCATACAATTGAATTGTATTAACCAAAAAGTAGTGCTCTATTAATACAAATAATCTGGATGGATGAATCTCAAAGTCATTTTTCTTTTGGCAGAATCAGGGAATGAACTCAGGCCCTTGTGCTTGCCAAGCAGGTGCTTATTCTACTGAGCCATCTCCCCACCCCTTCAAAGGCATTATTCAAAATCATAAATTTCAGTCTCAAAAGGTAAAAATAATTAAGATGTGTTACCAATATGTGGCAAATCCCCAAAATGAATATAGTCAGTATGTATGAAGGCATACTAATAAAAATAAGAAGTTAAATATTACATAAGTCCCTCAAATTTGAATTTAAAAAGTTAAAAGTTAAGGGTAAAAGTTCAATGGTTGACTATGATTTGTGTCAGGGACTCAGTGAATATCAAAGTAGAGCATAAGGGATTTTCAACCATGATGTAATAGTTCCATAATTCAGTTTCTATGAGCACTAAATTTTATAAAACTACATAGTGAAAAACAACATTTTGATATAATTCAGGAGTGAAAACAAGAGAAATTCAAACTACAATAAAGTAGACAACATATTAGATTCGTGGGAGGAGAATTCGCTTTTCACAATAACTTATACTGCCAGCTTAGGTCACTGAGCAGAATGGAATCTCTGTATGGTACAGAAGACAGACAGGCTTTGCAGAAAAACTAATTCAGCTTTGAATGAAGCTTGGGGCTTCCACTGGACATTCAGGAAGCACTAAAATTATAAAAGAACATAAAGACAAGTTGTGTTCTAAAATGAGCAGTGAATTTGGAATTCCTGGGAACATCTCCGCTGAAAGAAACGAAGGGTCATTTATCTGGAAAAGCCTTGAGCTTATCTTTCATTGCTGAGTAATACCCCATTGTAAAAAAAATACTGCATTGTTTTCATTCATTCTTTAGTTGATGGACAGTTAGTTTGTTTCAAAGATTTAGCTATTACAAATAGTGCTACTACTAACACAGGTGCACATATGTCACTGTGACATGATGTTTTCATTTCTTCTGGAAAATTACTAAGAAGGAAAGTAGCTGGCTTGAATTGAACCTCTAATCCTTATTTGCTTGTTTGTTTTCAATTTTTTAAAAATATTTATTTGGTTCTGGATCTTGCTAAGCATCTCAGATTCATAGTGATCTTCCTGTCTCAGCTTCCCTAGTGCTGAGATTACAGGCGTGTGTCGCCAAACCCAGTTACAGCACATCATGCAGTACCGGAAATCAAATCCAAGTCTTTATGCTTGCCAGGCAGGTGCTTAGACTGCTGAGTTATCTGCCCAGCCCTAATTCTAGTTTTCTGAAGAATCTCCACACTGATTTCCAGTGTTTGTACTGGTCTACACCCACAGCAACAGTGGAGAAGAGTTCTTTTTTTCTCCACAGCCTCAAACAACACTTGTTAGCAATATAACAACTATTGTTTAATTCATACTATTCTTGTTTTGTAAAATTATTTTGAATGTTTCAATTTTTTTATTCTCTTTAAAATAAAAGGGGAGTACCAAATCTACTTTGCCACTTGCACTCTCTTACATGTGCAGACCAGGCTTTCTCCCCGTGCTTTGGCAGCGTTGGTGTATCCCTTTGTCTTTAGTGCAAACCCTGGGGAAAAGAAGTAGACAGGGGGTAGAAAAACCAGCAAGAGGAAAGGACTGGTGACAAGCATAACCATCAGAGACGGACCCCCCAGGGGGCGCTTTTGTCAACTGGACCCTACCTTCTAGCAGCACATTCAGCTGTGAACTGATTCTGTTCCCCATGACTAATCACCTTTAAAAGGCCTGACCCTGAACCCACACAATTTCTATGGACATTTTAGATCTAAACCCTGACAGCAACAATCATAAAAAAATAATAATTGCTTTTACAGAAGGGATAATTATCAAATGTGTTGGTTTCAAGCCTTTGTGTAACATGGGAATTCATTGGGATTGGGATTTCTCACTAGTGGTATAACAACACCTTTTCAGTGAATACCAAGTCCCATATCCCCATCAACACCTCCAAAAGGAGGAAAGAAGAACAGGAAAGAACAAGAAGCTCATGTGGCCTCCTGTGCCATCAGTAACAGACTATATCCATTCATTTGAGCTCATTTTCTTCCTGGAGCCCTAATCTTGGAGGGATGGTGAATGTGACACGCCATCATACTACTGTTTAGATACTACCTGACCACTTGCCAGTTGGTAAAGGACAAGGATAAGAAGGAGATAGACATTTAATGGTAGAAGAAAAATGATGATAGACATTAAGTCACATACCAGTGCACCTCCTAAGCATCCAATCAAAATGTGCTTTCCACTAAATGTGACTACAGATCCCTGAGCTTAGTCATAGGGTCTCATTCAAGCTGTTAGCTTCTAGAGCTGGCAAGATAACTCAGAAGACTAAGTGCCAGCTTTGGGAGGAGCAGGGAACAGGGTTTGATCCCTGGTCCTGCATGCCATGCTGGCCCCATCCCAGGACACGGTGAGCCAGTGACAGAGTCCGGGCTTGGTGGTGCCTGCCTGTAATCCCAGTTCTGGATAGGCTGAAAACCCAAGGATCACTTTGAGTCTAAACTGTGTAGTGAGACCCCTATAACAAATATATAAATGAAAAAAATCTATGGACTGATTATCAAAATATAGAGTTTCACAGTATTTTTCTATGGTGTTTATAATTAAGTAACTTATAAATAACTTCAATTTGCCTAGGAAAGATCCGACCTATGCAAGTACTTTTAAATAGTTAAATTTTATAGCTTCATTCTTTAAAGTCAAATTTATTTAGGATTTTTGGAGCTTTTAACAATATATTTCTTGGATACAACTAGAGACCTTACTTATAAGTGAAATAAATCAGACTTACATGTGTAAACTTTGTGTTATTTCCCTAGTGTGAGAAATTGAAAGAGTAAATAAGTTTGAGAATGTATAATAGGTATTATGAAGTGGGAAGGAGCTGCTTAAAAGGAAGTAGGAGGAAAGAACAGGGAAAGGAAGAAAGGAAAAGGGGATAAAATGAAAACCAGCTCTACTATTAGTGTCTCTAGTTCATTGAAAATAAAGGCTTACACTAATATTTTTATGAAATGTTGTTTTACAGTTTTCTAATAAAATAATATATATATATATATATATTTCCAGGAAAGGAACAAGTTATTTTGTTTTTTTTTATGTACCAATAGGCCAATCCACAGTTTTAATAATATTCTATATGATGTTCGTATTCTGATATCTGATGCTGAATTTCTGAGACTACAACAGTATCCACTTTTGATGTGAAACACCTTCAGAGTACATTGACAGTCTCATTTGCTTTAGTAACAGTTGTTGAAAAGTGAGGTTATGATTTTTGTTTCAATTGATGCTAATGTGACTGATTTTATGTCAAAGTATAAATTGAATGAACTCTGTGTGTCCAAATTTATACTTCAGAAATGTAATTGGAACACATAGCTTTGTTGATATGTTTGATTTGTATCACATCTGTCTGAAGATATTTTGTTTATTTATTATATTAAAACTGACATTATGCAGTTTTGATGCAGTCATTGTTCTCAAATATTTTACGGAATTTTGGGTAAGTCATATTATCAAAAAAAACCTCCTAAAATTTAGGAGTTCATAGTTAACAATTCCATTCACTATGTAAAATACCACAGTTGTCAAGTTGAGGACAAATAGCCAGTATAATCCAGGTGTAGCATTATGCCAGGAATCATATGCATTCAGCATAGAGTAGACTTACATAAATTAGGAGCGAAGGTCTGGTGCTCCAGTACCACACCAAGCAGAGTGTGAGCTCAGTCTGTGTGAACTCTTCCTTTTCCATGAATCATTTTAGGCCCAAGATGAACAAGAGCTCACAAAATGCCCGAGTATTTGGCTGATGTTGTGAACCTAAATTATTTTGAAATCAGACTTCTAGAATTTTCATTTTAAACCTCTAACTAAAGAAATGTACACGTATGTGAACAAATCTTTTTCTTTCTTTCTTTCTTTCTTTCTTTCTTTCTTTCTTTCTTTCTTTCTTTCTTTCTTTCTTTCTTCTTTCTTTCTTTCATCTGTCTTTCATTCTTTATGTATTATTTTTTTGGTAGCTGGCTTAGCCTACCCGGGAAGCAGGGCTGGCATGGCATGTGGTGCCATGGATCGAATCGCGGTCCCTGTGCCTGGCTAAGCTTGCCTAATCAGGCACTTTAGTCCACTGAGCTATCTTGCTGGTCCAACAAATATTTCTTTAATCAAACAACCATAAATTTGATATATCTGTGGTAGAGTGGTTGACATTTGAAGATATTTTGGAGATTGTCATTGTGATTCTTTTATATATTGCTGATAAGAAAGCTAGAGATTTATAAAAAAAAAAAAAAAAAAAAAAAACTAGTCTTTTAAAGAAAGTCACCACTTCATTGATAATGAAGATAGCAAGAGAACTCAGGTCTCCCAAAGGTGAGTGGATTGCTTGTCTCCCTAGCAGTAGACTATAATCATCACCTCCTATCTCCTCAGTGCTTTGTGGAGATTGTGACTCTTTAAACATTTGCTTGGATTAGAAAGTTTTGCCTGAGCCTAGAGTTCAGAACATCATGGCTACAGATAAAAGAATCTGTGACTTTCTTCTTCTTCTTGTATTTCTACTCTATGCTCTAAAGTCAGAAAGGAAAAATTATCTTAAAGCAATAACCAAATGAGATAAGAAGTCATTGTTAGCAGCTTTGCAAGAGCAGACCACCACGATGGAGAGCTGTTTTATGATTTAGGTTAGAGTCCTTACGTCCTCAGTCCTAAATGGACTTTGCTGAGATTAACTTTTGGTGTACTGCAATTGTAGGAACCCCAAAACACAATTTAAATATGTAAGCCTATGAAGAGAGAGGAAATAAAGGGATTTAATGTCTATTGCATTTTGCTGAATAATTGGCATAGTTGTAAGTGTTCTGAAAACATAGTACAATCATAGTTACTTTTTTTGATTACTGAGATAAAATAACATGATATCTAAAGGTAATAGATGAAAGTTCTATTGTCCCTTACAGTTTACACGGTTTTCAGCTCATAGCTGGCTGCCTCGGCTGGCAGGGCCGGATGGCAAAGCATCACTGCAGGGGACAGGCAACTTGCGCCAGGCAGAAGTGGTGAGCCAGCTGAAGACCAGCGGCGTGGCTCTCTCCCTTTGATTGTGTGCCCTTTGGGTGATGCTCCAGCAACTAGCATGGGCCTTCTCATTATCACACCCAGAACCGTGCAGAGCAAATTCAAGGACTAATGTATTAACCCCATACTGTTAGTACCAGCATCATGCACGTCACCCTAACACCACACACCCTCAATCCAGCTACTTCTAACAACTCCACATGTGACCTCATAAGGCTTTGGGAACACCTAGATACAAATCATAAAAAGTACCTTTTAGAAGCTAAAGCAATTATTTTCTTGTGTTCTATAAATTATAAAAATTAAAATATCGACAAACTGATGACTTTATCAGTGGTTGAACAGCTAAGCTACTATTACCAAGATCTTTGGCAGCATGACAACAAAATTGCTCCAGTAGCTTCTTTACTGCTTTTCAGTAGTTCTTCACATTTTATTTTGCTCAGATTCAAGTACCCAAACATTCACTGGTAAAATGTCTATGTGCTTCTGTTACCTAAATTTAAGATGGCAGAATCCCAATTCATTATCATCGTTTTTCTAAATTGTTCTCTACCAAATATTGCTTGTTTTAATAATGTTACTTTCATTCCAGTTACTCAACATAGAAATCTATAATTCTAAATTCTCTCCTTTGCATGGCCATACACAGCCGCAAGCCTATTCATTCCCCTTTATCTCTGCTATGTCTTTCTTCTCTCCTCCTTGCTGTCACCATCATTTTTCTACTAAATTGAGACAGTATGTTAAAATCAGGTCCTTTTACTTTGATATTTCCCTTGACTTGTCTCATCCAGTTCTGGCAGAGCTGTCAAAAATTTGAAAATAAAAACCATTTGATACTGCATGACCCAAATCCTTGTAGCTATTTATCACAGGTTTCCTGATAAAGCCCCAGTTCTTTAGTTTTTATATAGATCCCCACATCAATCTTCCTCACACTTTTTTTTTTTTTGTAATTCTTTTTTTTTTTTTTCCATTTATTTTTATTTTATTGAAATACAAATGTCAATCAGACAGTTTCAAAACACCATAACCATACAGAGTCGATGAAATAATACATTGCAAACTGTTTTCATAATGTTTTGGTATTGTACAAGGTGCATACATGATATTATATTTACAGGTATTTATGTAGCTGAATTATATCAAAGATTC
>PVKA01054810.1:0-10600 GCA_004027165.1 Ctenomys sociabilis
ATACAGATCCAACAGTCACCCTCTCTGAAGAGTGCACCATAAAACTGAACAATGTATGGGCAATCACTACTCCGCATTACTACATCCAAATCCATAAGTAGTTGCTTTTGTTCTTTTTCATCCACTGTTGACCGTATTCTTTTAACTGCCATTATTTGCCCACTGGGTTTGTGGACCATTTTGTTGACAGAACCATAAGCTCCTCGTCCAATTTCTCCAAGGTCTTTCAAGTCCTCTGCAGTGAAATCCCAGTGTTGTTCAGGGGAGATCTTCAGTTTTCCTGATGACTCAATGCTGTGTGTTCTCAGTCTTTCTATGTGTGGGTTTTGGACTCCTGTAGTATTGGGATTCAGAGTAAACCTTGCTGTAGATTTGACAGGTGGGTTTGCAAAATTCAACTTCAGTGCTTTGCGTTTACTTTGTGCCTTTTCACAGAAGTTTATCTGAAAGCCCTGCATGCTGCTGACGGCCGGGTGACCCGGCGCAGGGGACCCTATCGGGCCCGGGGTGCCGCTGCTGCTACCGCCCCCGGAGCCGCCGCCGCCGCTCGGGCTCGGAGCCGCCATTGTTGGGAGTGAGGAGCCGAGCGGCGCCGCGGCGGCTGCAATGCCCTCATACATTTTTACATGTAAGTTGTTTGTGAAACATGTTTGCAAATATTTTTACCAAGATTGGTTTGTCTATAATCTGTGACTTTTTTCTTCAGCCTTATTAATATAGTGGACTATATTTATTGATTTTCAAATTTTGGTGCAGCCTGGGATATTTTAATAAAAGCCATTAAATGAACTCTATGTTAATATTTTAATCAGCATTTTAGGGCTTATAGTCATGAGGGTATTGTCTGTATTATTATTTTATCTATTGTGTTTGGTTTGGGCATCAGGTTATTATTACTAGCTTTACATAAATAAACTGGAAATATTCACTTACCTTTTCTTCTCCAGACAAGATTCTGAAAAATTAGAGTTAAATCTTTTTTAAATTGATAAAATTGGTAGACTTGTGAAAATACTTAGACCTAAAGATTTTTTTCTGGAGAGTGTTTTAATTATGAATGAATTTCTTAATAGTTAGTAAGCTCAACTTATGTAGCACTAGGTGTTATGATAGCCTGTTTTTGAGGTGTTTGTCCATTTCATCTAGGTTGTCAAATTTTATACATAATACTATAGTAGTATTCTTTTTCTGTCCTTTGTAAATCTGCGAAGTCCAAAGTGGTAATTTATAGTTCCTTTCTAGATATGGATAATTTGTGTTTTTTTCCTCCCCCCTTTGTCATTCTTGCTAGATGTTTATAAACATCATAGAGCATCTTCAGAACACAGTTCTCTTCTCTTTGATTTCCTCCTATAGTATCTATTTTCAATGTTATTATTTTCTTCTCTTTATTATTCCTTCCTACTGTTTTCCTTCCTTTTTAATATGTTCTAATATGTTAGCAACACATGTGCTCCTCTTAGCATTGCTTCAGCATGTCTTGAAAATTTTATTTTGTTTACATTCATCTGGCTCAATGTAGTTTTCAGAACGTCTCCCAGGAATTTTGCTTTAACCAATGGCTTCCTTAGAAAAATATATGCCACATCATATATTTTCCATTCTTTTACTTTCCTCTTGTTTTTATCATTGCATTTTAAGTGCATTCCTTATGGGCAGTAAATAGTTGTATTTAATCCACTCTACAAGTTTTTAACTTTCAAATGATGTGTTTAGCACCAAAGTATATTTAGCATCATAATTAATATATTAAGGTATTAGTATGCCATTTTATTTTTTTATTTTCCACATTTCTGTTGTGCTTTTCTTACCTTCCTATGAGTTACTTGAATATTTTTAAGAAAAGTAGCTTTGATTCACTAGAAGTATTTTTGAGCATCTCTTTCTGGATATCATTTTTATTGAATGCTTCAGGAATTACATTATGAATATAGACATATCAAAGTCTACTGGAACTGATCTTTTTTCATTTCAAGTAAAATATGAAAATATACCTCTCTTTATGGCTTTTTACCTTTATCTATTTATAATATAATTACCCTAAATATTTCTCCTATGTACATTTAGAACTATATCAGGCAAGGTTATTTTTTAGGTCAAGTGTTGAACATAATTTAGAAGACTGAAGAGTATAAGTAAACCCTATTTACCTACATTTTTGCCTGTGAAAAATCTCCATAACTGGACTCATCTGGTGCCTCCGAGTGAAATTGAAAATGTAATAAAAAAAAAAAAAAACCTACCAACAAAGAAAAGCCCAGGTCCTGATGGATTCACAGGTGAATGCTACAATGAATTTAGAGAATATTTAATGTCAACTCTTCTCAAACTCTTCAGTAAAATTCAAAGGAAAGCAATTCTACCAAACTGATTCCTGGAGGCAAGTATTGCCCTGATACCAAAACCAGAGAAATTTTTGAACCAAAAGAGAGACCTACAGACCAGTCTCCCTAATGAATGCAGTTGCAGAACTTCTCAATAAAGCACTAGCCAACAGAATGCAGCAAATCATCACAAAGATCATGTATCAGGATTAAGCAGGATTCATCCCTGGAATGCAGGGGTGGTTCAATATACACAAATCCATTAGTGTAATCCACCACATCAACAGAGCCAAAGACAAAAATCACATGATCATCTCAATAGATGCAGAAAAAGCCTCTGACCAAGTCCAACCCTCATTCATGATAAAAAAAAAAAAAAAACCCTACAGAAAATCAGAATACCTGGTCTATATCTCAACCTGATATAAGACATCTGTGACAAATCAATAGCCAACATCATATTAAGTAGACAAAACTCAAACCTTTATTTTAAAATTAGGAACAAGACAAGGATGCCTACTGTCGCCATTCCTATTCAATATAGTTCTGGAAACATTAGGCAGAGCAATTAGACAAGAGAGAAAATAAAAAGAATAAGGATAGGAAGAGGAGTCAAATCATCATTAATTGCAGATGACATGATAATCTACATAGAAGACTCCCCAGACTCCCCATAAAGAGACATGTATATTTAATAAAGAAATTCAATAATATAGCAAGATACAAAGTTAATACTCAAAACTCAGTAGCATTTCTGTATATATTGAACACATCAGAGAGAAATTAGGGAAACCATGCCTTTCACAATAACATCCAGAAATATGAAATACTTAGGAATTAATCTAACAAAGGAAGTAAAATAACTATTCAAGGAAAATTACACTATTCTGAAAAAAAGAGATCAAAGAAGAATCAGAAAATCAGAAGATATTCCTTGCTCCTGGATAGGAAGAACCAACACTGTAAAATGGCCATACTCCCAAAGTTGTTATACAGATTCAATACAATCTTGATTAGCATACTATTAGTATTCCTCACAGATCTAAAGAAAACATTCCTAAAATTCATCTGGAACCAGAAGAGATTTAGAATAGAAAAAGCAGTCCTGGGCCATAAAGGAAAGGTAGGAGGTAACACAAACCCTGACTTGAAATTATACTACAAAGCTACTGTGATAAAAATTAGCATGGTAATGACCAAAAAAAGTCCTCAGATTAGGAGATGCAGACTGAACTCCACACACACTGAATCACTTCGCCTTTGACAACAGATCAATTATGTTTACTTGAAGAAAGACAGCCTTTTCAATAAATGATGCTGGGAAAACTCGCTCTCTACATGCTGAAGGCTAAAATTAGACTCATGTCTATCATCAGGTCCTAAATGATAGTCAAAATGAATTAAAGAATTAAGCATTAAAACAGAAACACTAAATCTCTTAGAGGATAAAGTGGATAAAAATCAAGAAGAAACAGTGGTATGTAGAAAGTTCATGAACAAAAACCAAATTGCATGGGAAATACTTTAAAGAATCAACAATTAGAATCTCATCTTTTGAAAAGTTACTGCACATTAAAAAAAATCATACAAACTCGGAAAATAAATTATAGCCTCAGACAAAAGGACTTCTACCTAGAACACATAAAGAATTCTAAAAACAATCAGCCCCTCCAAGTTCAAAGACCCAATCCAAAAATGGGCATCTGAACAAAAGTTATATTTCTTGTTATATAGGTCTTGCTTTATCTTAACCATCCAGCAGAAAAGCATAAAAATGAGGTTTAAAAAGTAATGTCATATTGACTACTGGGCTATATTGAATTATTTTGCTGAATTCATGTACCTACGATATTTAAATGGCAATGGAAAACCTGACAAACCTACACAAAAAGGGGGATATAAGTGAAAGACCATTTGTATCATAGTTAGGATAGATATACAGCTACTTTCTCTTAATTCAGTAAGAAGAAATATTTGTACTAATAGTGTTTGGACAGGATATCACGTCTGCATCTTGTACTATGAATAACTACTTTGAAAACAACAATATGCAATGTGTTAATTAGTGGAATTGTCCTACTGAACTGTTTTAAAACTATCTCATTGCTATTTCTCAATGAAATCATTTTATAAAAAATGGGCATCTGCGATCAATATACACTTCACAGATAAAGAAACATAAATGACAAATAAATATATAAATCATATTCAATATCATTGGTCACTCAAGAAATGCAGATTAAAACAACACTGTGATTCTATCTGACCCCAGAAGAATGGCTATCACAAGAATAACAAATGCTGGAGGAGCTCTAGGGCAAAAGGAAACTTTCTCCACTGTTAGTGGGAGCAGATTGGTACAACCACTGTGGAAATCAGTGTGAAGATTCCTTAAAAAGGTAGGACTGGAAGTCTCATTCAAGCCAGCTATTTCTCTCCTAGATATTTTTCCAAAAGAACTGAAAACATCATACAGCAGCAATATATGCTTACCCATGTTTATAGCAGCACCATTTGTCATAACTAAATTTTGGAAACAACCCAGATGCCTATCAATTGAGGAATGGATAAAAATGATGCAGCATTTTTACACAATGGCATACTGCTCAGTTATGAAAAAGATAAAGTCAGCACTTTTATAGGTAAATGGATGCAACTGCAGACCATACTCACAAGTGAAATAAATCAGACCCATATGTGCAAACATTGTATTATCTCACTAACATAATATCCTAAAAGAGTAAATAAAATCTGAAAGGTACAATAGATACTGTGAGAGGGAAGCATCCAAGGGAAGGAAAAACTGAGATGAGGAAAAGGATGAAAGAGAGAATATAAATATATAGATATAGATATACAGATATAAATATGTATATCTATATATACAGGATAGCTTAGATAATTATACTGCTAATTCCTGGTTAATTAATGCTTTCTTTCTTCTCCTTTTTAATTTCTTACAACTTTTTTGACCAATTCTACATGCTTATATCTGGTAGTCTAAACAACCAATTTGAAGACATAGTGTAATATAACCATTGTCAAATTCATGTTATTGTTTAGTGAAATTCTGTATGGTTTCTATTTTTATTTATTTATTTATTTATTTATTATTATTTTGAAGTCTCTAAACACACACACACACACACACACACACACACACACACACTAAAAGTAAATGCCTGCAGAGAACAGGAATCAAAGGACAGGGTAAGGAATAGAGGGCTACAAAACAGCACACAAGCTTAACAGTCCCATTTAACTCAGGCTTTGTTATTTTGCTTACAATCTAACTTGAAAATGTAAGTAACAATGACAATAACACATGGCAGTTATGGTAGAAGTTGCCAAGCTCCTAGACTCCTTTCCACAGCCCATGGCAACACATGCTCTCTAATACAAAGGCTCTATAGTATATGCTTCTGGATATTTGTCCTCTGCCTTCAGAAATGGACATCTCAGTAGAAGCAGCAACTCAGTATATAAGCAGGTAAGTTGGCTAGGCCACATGCCCCGAAAATGGTCACATACTATGCCAGGTATTTCTGCATTTTTTTCTGGAGAAGATTAATATTTAACTTACTTTGAGTAATGCAGACTGCCCTACATGAATGTAGCAGTATTTCATCCAATTAGTTGAAGGCCTTAAGAGAAAACTGAGCTCCCCTCAAGAAAGAAAGAATTCTGCCTCCAGACTGTCTTCTCGCTTGAACAGTAACTCTTCTGTCTGTAGTCTGCCAGTACTTGCTGTAGGTTTTAGAGTTGTCAATCAGCAATTCCAATCCTTTATTTTACTTACTTTTTCTCTTTCCTTTTGTTCTCTTCCTTCCTCACTTCCTTTACACCCCAACCCCCCCCCCCACATATACTACCACAGTATTTAAAAAAAATTTTAAAAAAAGAACAGAGAACACACTTTAAGTCTGAGAAGAATGAGTATGAACTCATAGGATGCAAAATAAAGATCAGCTGGTAGGTGTTTCCATGACATCCACTAGGCCCACCAACATGAGGATGTTTGTCCAAAGACTTAAATTTTAATAACTGTTTCAGGGATGACATGCTGGAGGTAATTTTCCCATTATTGAAAGTCAAGCCAAAGTGAGGAAGAAAACTTCTAGAGACTTAAGTAGTAGAAATTAAAACAAAACAAAAAACCAGACAAACTTGCTTTCAAATCCCTGTTTTGAATTTGCTATAGTCTTGGACAAACTCTTTCATTCCTCTGTCATGTGTTCCAACAGATACCAAAACAGGGTGACAGGGCCAGCCTGATAGCTCAGCAGACTAAAGCACCTGCTCAGGCAGAGAGCAGCGGCCAGGGCTCGATCCCCAGCGCGTTGTGCAGCCCCACCCCCAGGGCACCCTGAGACAGCTGCTGAGACTGGGCGTGGTGGTGCACACTTGCAATCCCAGAGCTTGGGAGGCTGAAAACAGGAGGATCATTTTGAGTCCAATCTTGTAGTGAGATCCTGTACTAAACACATTAAAAAAAAAAAAAAAAAGGTAATTATACTTCTCTCTTATGGCTATGCTGATAATTAAATAATATGTATGTAAATACAAAACTCCTATTACATTGCACAAGAGGTCATTAAAGAACAATGACCATTAGCTGCTTCCAGGGAGCAGTTTAAAGAAGATCCGGTCTTCAAGTGACCTCTTGACAAAAAGCTTAATATATTTTTCATCATCACAGGAGAGGGAGAAGGAAGAAAGGAGAGAAGGGAAACGGAAGTCACTAATCACCCTGAAAGCACATGACCCTGCTGCCAAAAGAGGCTACAGGTGAATGTTCAAATTAGTGAGGCAGAGGGCTCCAGCTACAGAGGCAAGGAACTTTTTTTTTTTTTTTTGGTCACTGTATGCCTGGCATTAAATTTTTATCAGGATTTTAATAGTCATTACCAGAATCTCTCTTAGGAAATAGACTTTGTTCAGATAAACACCTCATTTCTTGCGCCCCAGCATGGTGCACAGCAGATATTAGCAGGAAATAGGACACTGTAGAAAGGGAAAGCGGCCTTGCAGGAAGAGGAGAGATTTTATATTTGTTTGGTCCCACTCTCCCAGAAAAAGGGTAAGAAGTGACTAAGGATCCGACAAAAGGAGAGAAAGAAAATGGCAAGATAGAGAAATGCCTGAGAAGAGGAACAATAAAGAATCGGCAAGAGTTCAGGAAGCACAATGGCAGGACTCCGCTGCATAATGCATGGGCTCTTGCGACAGCCGAGCTCTCCTGTGCTCAGAAGGGGTCCTTCCTACCTGCGCCCTTTTATTGTCTGGGACACACATTTTGAGGTCCCTGGAATATTCACTGAATTGCAAGTTTTCAGTAAACACACTTTTCCAACCAACTTTTCTCAATGCACATATTCTCCAAAGTCATTTCATTAATTTTTTAAAAATGTTATTACTGTTTGGTGTACATAAACATTAATCATGGGAAGCTGGTACCTGCACATGACACATCTTAATTCTTGTATTTCTTGACCCCTTTTCCTTTTGAAAAAGATCTATTTCCCTATTTCCTATTATATTTTATTTTGCTCTAAAACTTATTCATACTTTGAAGTTATGTGTATCGCCTACCAAATGCATTTTCTTCATTTCCATCAGAGACATCACCAGTGTCTACTTCATCTTCTGCTCCTTAAACAAATCCTATACATGGTTCATCTCAGTGGTCCTCTGCTGCAAAGGCTTCATTACTCTGGCCTAGAGGTATTTCCCCTTTTAATGTCCTTAGAATGTCATTAATTTGATAACCCATGTTTTCATTTGCATGTGTTGCCTCCCCAAAGGTGCTAAACTAGTTCATGGAAGTGCCAGAAAAGCTTTTAATTTTTATTAATTTTATTAAGAAAAATATTGCCATGAGACAGCTTCAAAACAGGTTGGTAGGAGAGTTACAATAAATATATTGCATATTGTTTTGTAGTAGTCATTCATAGGACACAATGCAGATGTGATATCCCATCCAAACACTATTAGTACAACAATTTCCTTGTATTAATGAAAAGAAAGTAGCTATATATTTATCCTAACTACTTTATATATGCAGATACAAAATGTCCTTCATTTATATCACCTTTTTTTCTTTAGTTTTGTCAGAGATGGGTATTTTATTTCCCTCCAAATATTTTAAGTGCATGAATTCAGCAAAATATTCCAGTATAGTCCAGCAGTCCACAATAGCAGTGGGTTATTCATAGGACTGGCAATGAATCTGATGACTTGAGCCTTCCACAGCTCAGCATATTAACAAGGCTTCACTTTTCATAACTTGTTTCTATACTTTTCTGCTGGATGGTTAAGACCAAGATAAATCAATACCTATATAACAAGAAATGCAACTTTTGTATCTGATAAAGTCAGTCAAGTCCCCTTGGGACTTATCCCCAAACCCTGTACCACACTCTAGATTCTTTCAGTGTCAGCCTTGTGGATGAGTCACGGCCACTGCTTGACCAATTTGCTCTCTGTGAAAGACTGAGAGAATGTTTTCTCTCCATGTGACTCTCCTTAGGCACACTCCACATCATCGATTGCATTCCTCTGTGGGCCCATAATCACCTTGGCCAGATAAACTTGAAGTAACTGAAACATCAGTGTCACTGCACACACTGGACACACACCAACATAGAAACTGCCTGAATTTCTGAACTTTTCAGCTATGTCTTAAGCAAAATCATTTTATATTGAATAACATAAAACCTAGTCATTGGCTTTTGGTATTTTATACTAATTCTTTACTACAATGGCTACAATTTGCAATCAATTTTAATAAGCCACAAAACATTTAATGTTGGGAGGACAGGACTTAGCCTCCAGCAGCAAGTAGCACCTGTCTATTATGTTACTTATCAAGTCTCACGAAGCATCCCTTTAAAATAATTTTCTATTAGTTTCCGGGTGCATCGTCCTTTTGACTGAAGGTCTTCAATCTCTCATCCCTTTAACTACATGAGATGAATCAAATTATTTCACTGATCTCCACACACGTAAAAATAACAGAAGCTTGGAACTATCAAACCCATTCTCAGAAACCCTTTTCTCCATATTCTGTTGATCTTCTGTTTGCTTACTTTACACAACACTGTTTAAGAGATCACAGTGCTTGTCATGCTGTTTCCTAGAAAACATATTTGTAAAGTTTCCAGTTTCATTAACTGGGACCTGAGAGATAGCTCAGTACAATAAGCACCTGCCTGGCAAGTGCAGGGTCCTGAGTTCAATCCCTGGTAACACACACACACACACACACATACACAATTCACTGACTGAACATTTCACTGGGGTAACACTGGCCCACACTGTAATAGTGCATTACTTAGAAGGAATATGAGGAACATATTCTTGGGTAAGCCCATCAAAAATCATTGAAGTTTAGCACTACAAAAATTAAAAAATGGAGAGGATACAACTTGAACACCAGTGAGCACATGAAATAGCCGTCACCTTCTAACCAGCAGGAGGCATTTCCTATAATATAAAAACTGTTAACTGCAGTATGATTATACGGAAATGATTTTCATTTTTTGACATCTCAAAGTACACTGAAGAAAAAAAGAACACCTGGTTATAGAGACACATTTTTAAGGGCCTGCTTTTGCCTATTACCTGGAAGAATTATCTCTGCTGTTATTTAACACTGTATTACTTACAATACAGTCTTGTTTACATCTTGACCAGTCAGTTCTTTCAACCATTACTGCTTATGAAAACACACTGGGTGTTTATTACATGCAGACTTCTTGGTGATTTTGCAATAATTTGTTAGAATAGATGTGAAGCTGGACCCAGGAACTTAACACACTTAGAAGCAACTCAAATAATGAGATGCTGGACTCCACTGTAGGCATCACTGATGCGGATCTTGTGTATCATAGGCTCCACATTCTCTAGGATGGTGAACAGAAATAACGGTGGTGTTTAGGACCTGGGCCAATGCGGGCTGCACATGCTTAATCATGTTTAAAGCTGCCTACTGAACTAGGTTTAAAAGGATTTTTAATACAGAAACTGCCAGTAAGGAAAGTGCCATGTATTCGGAGGGATTTTTTGTGAAAGTGTAAGGGGGACTAATAGGAAGGGGAAAGTGATGGCAGGAGAGGAAGAGAATAATAGAGGGAGAATTTGAACAAAGTATAACATATACAATCACTGGTCTGTATAAATGAGTTTAATAGGGAGCCTGCCCATTAGCTCGATTGTTTAAGTGCCTGCTTAAGCAAAGCACTTAGGCTCAGGATGCTATGGTTCAATACCCAGAT
>PVKA01054811.1:0-10593 GCA_004027165.1 Ctenomys sociabilis
CTCTCTCTCTCTCTCTCTCTCTCTCTCTCTCTCTCTCTCTCTCTCTCTCTCTCTCTCTCTCTCTCTCTCTCTCTCTCTCTCTCTCTCCTCTCTCTCTCTTTTGTCACCTTTTTGAGTTTTTGACACAGGTTCTCACTATGCAGCTCAGGCTGGCCTTGAGCTCACTGTGTACCATAGCTTGCTCTTGAACTCACAGTGATTCTCTAGGCTCAGCCTCCCGAGTCTGGGATTACAGGCATGTGCCACCACACTCAACATGTTACTCTTTTTAAAAATGTCTTTATAGCCAGGTGAGGTGGTGCACACCTGCAACCCCAGTGCTTAGGAGACTGAGACAGGAGAGCCAGCATGAGTCAAGACCAGTGTGGGCTACATAGTTCAAGCCCAGCTGGGTTACATAGTGAGACCCTATCTTCACAAAGGGCAGCACAATTAGAGAGGTGTCTGTGACCCCAAAGCCAGCAGTCAGAGGATGGGGAAGATATTTGGAGGTGGTGCTAAAAACTCTAGGTAAACTAAATTTACCAGAGTTTTATTTGAACAAAGAACAATTTATGAATCAGGCAGCACTCTAAATCAGAAAAGATTCCAAGGGCTCCACCCAGTAGCGTTAGCAGCAAGCTTTTATAGGCTTGTGGTAGAAATAAAGCAATCATTAACTGGCCACAGGCAGGAGCCAGCCTTACCTGGGGATGGTGTGATGCCTAGAATTGGCTGAAATTTACTTATTTGTCATATTTCTTTCTCCCCTCCCCTCCCTTCCCTTCCCTTCCCTTCCCTTCCCTTCCCTTCCCTTCCCTTCCCTTCCCCTCCCTCCTCTCCCCTCTCTT
This sequence comes from Ctenomys sociabilis, assembly GCA_004027165.1. Lineage (NCBI taxonomy): Eukaryota > Metazoa > Chordata > Mammalia > Rodentia > Ctenomyidae > Ctenomys > Ctenomys sociabilis. Next base: position 831 of record PVKA01054811.1, read on the forward strand.
CTTTCTTTCTATGTATTTTATACAGGGTCTTACTATGCAGCTTGGACTCGTGGTGATCTTCCTATTTGCAGCCTCCCCAGCATTGGGACTACAGATGTGTACAACCACATCCAGACTCAGAGGCCAGTGAGGCATGTGGTTCAGGGTATTGAAGCCCAGTCCCTGCACTTGTCTAAGTAGGTACTTGTCATTTCTAAACTAAGTTTTGGTTTGTTTGTATCCTAATGTTGGAGCTTGTTAAGTATGGAGATGACTGCCTGTGAGTGGCTTTTTGCTTCTCAATTTAACAATGCTGTGCTCAAGAAAAGTTTTGAGCTGAAGGATTCAGAGGCTTCTGGAACTTAAAATAGGAAAGGAAACAGATTTTCTCATAAAGCCTACAGAAGTATAACTCTGATAAACTTTTAGAACTGTAAGAAAAGAAATCCATGTTGTTTTAAGCCACTAAATTTGCAATAGTACCCACAGAAGATGAGCCCAAATGGCACCTTACGTATAGTAGGTATGCAATGAACATTTGTTCATTGACCAACTGCCTTACATCTGAGACCTCAGCCAATAAACATACTTCAAGATGGGTATAGTGGTACATGCTTGGGAGGCTGAGGCAGGAGACTCACAAGTCTGAGCCTGGGCAGATTAGATTCTTTTTTCTGGTTCCAGAATTGAATCAAACTCAGTACCTTGTGTTTGCCGGACAGGCTGTTGTGCCACTGAGCTGTATCCCTGGCAAGCATAGTGGTTTGATTTTTTTTTTTTTTTTTTTTTTTTTTTTTTTTTTTTTTTTTTTTTTTTTTTTTTTTTTTTTTTGTCAGATTAGAGACTGATGAGAATCTGTCTCAAAAAATTGAAAAGGAAGAGGCTGGTGCTGTGGCTTAGAATGAAGGTCCTGGATCCATTTCCAATACACAAAATAAATAAAAATATGACAGTGATGGGAATTAGCTCATTTGAAGGCCCTGTGTTCAATCTCCAGTACTGCCATAAAACAAAAACAAAACAAAATGAACTTAATAGTTTTTAGTGTTGCAAAGTATATTCATTTTTCCCCCAGAATTTTGAGCTTAATCTCATTTTTTGTCACTATTATTATTTAAAACATTCTTGTTTTTTTTCTTTTATCTAATGCATAAAAAAACTGCATTAATAAGGACATAGAAAAGCTATTTACAATCCTGTAATTCTTTGTAATAACACCATTTTTTCCCTTGAGCCTTCTTCTAGGTCTCATGTACATAAAATACATGCCTGGGCTGGGGATATAGCTCAGTGGCACAGTACCTGCCTAGCATGTACAGGGTCCTGAATTCAATTCCCTGTACCCCCCCCAAAAAAGAGAGAGAGAGAGAGAGAAAAAAAATCACATGCCTGAAAAAAAAGAAAAAATCATATAGATACATGCCTAAAAATTATAAAAATGAGAATTCATTATATGACTAATAATGTTTATGCTTCTGTTCTCAGTCAAGAAAAATTTTGCTTCTCAAAATTCATAAATAAAAGGGCCAGCAGGATAGCTCAGTGGGCTAAGTATCTGCTTGGTCAAGCACAGGGACCTACCTGGTTCAGTATACAGTACCACATGCCACACTGGCCCTGCCCACATGGGTGCTGAGCCAGCTACCAAGAAAACGCATGGTGGCGCATGCCTGTAATCCCAGCACTGGGGAGGCTAAAAACAGAGGGATCACTATGAGTCCGAGCTGTGATCACTAAGACCCTATGCCAAATACATACAAAAACTAATAAGTAAAATGTTATTTTTTATTTTTTGGCAGAACTGGGGATTGAACTCAGGCCCTTGCACTTGCTAGGAAAGCACTTATTCTACTTATTCAGCTATCTCCCCAGCCCCTAAATATATGTTGGGTTTTTCTTGTTTGTTTTTTTGTACTAGGTATTGAACTCAGCACCTTGCACTTGCCAGGCAGGTGCTTATGCCACTGAGCTATATCCCTAGCCCTATAAATAAAATTTTAAAGCTGGGCGTGGTGGTGCATGCCTGTAATCCCAGCACTCGGGAGGCTGAGGCAGGAGGATTGTTGTGAGTTCGAGACCAGCCTGAGCTACAAAGTGAGCTTAAGGCCAGCCTGAACTGCAGTGAGACCCTGTCTCGAAAAGACCAAAAAAAAAAATTAAATAACTATATGGTGTGTGAGCAGTTTTTTTTTTTTTCCTGCTTCCATTATTTTAACACGTGGTAGGTTGGTGTGGGTCCTGTGGGAAGCAAAAATTAGGACAAACTTGGGAGTGGAAGAAGCCTGCTGAGGATAATGGCTATGAAAGACACAGGGAGAGGACCAGGGATATAGCTGAGCTGCTCAAGTGCTTGCCTGGCAAGAATAAGGTCCTGATTTTGATTCCCAGTACCAAAGAAAAAAAGAAAGAATGATGAAATGAAGGAAAGAAAGAAAGACACAGTGAGACAAAGCAGGACAGCACAGATATGACAGAGAATCAGGGAAGCTGATGTGGAGGTGCGCAGAGTTACTAGAGGGGTCCCACACTGATCAACAGTGCACACGCCTAAGTATTCACTGTATAAAGTATAAGCATAAATTCCAAAGGAGCGCCATTAGAAGTGAGAGATCTGCACTCCTGGCAGTGGAACGGAAAGTGCTGTTACAGTCTACTCCTTGTGTTACGCAGGTTTGTGTCAACATATGTACTTGGTAGATTTCCATGGGCCTCTCTTCTTATGGGAAAACTTAGAAGAATGAATTTAGGAAAATAATATCCAGCCCAATTACTGCATTTGGTTTCAGGACAGTGGCTGATACTCATTGTTTCCTTTTTCTACTCTAATTTTCCTCGCTCCCAGATATTACCTCTAAAGGTCTCAGTGATTTAACTGATGTGATCTAAACCTTACTTTGATAACGTGTTAATTTCTCTTCATGCCAGGAATTATCTTAAGGATCTAAGGCACCCTTCTCAGATTCAGCATCATCAAAATCTAATCCCAAACTTGGTGTGGTAGCACATAGCTATAATACCAGACACTCTGGAGGTTGAAGCAGGAGTATTTCCTGGGCAATTCAATGAGACTCTATCTAAGATGAAAATCTGAAAAAGGCTGGTGGGCTGGGGATATAGCTCATAGAAGCCTTGCCTCACATGTGTCAACCCTAGTGGAGCCAAAAATTGGGGGAAGGAACTCACCCCATTGCTATCCCCTGGCTCTTATCACTACATGTTGGTTCATTCTTTTCAGTGATTTGAGATGGTCCCTTCTCTTAGTAGACACAGAATGTTCTCTAGAAGATGTTGTAGTTTTCCCTCATTAAACTTCCATAGTCAGGAGATTCTGAAGGAGAAGGAGGGGGTCTCTCCAGTATCCTGTCTCCCCTCAGGGAGAGGAACTACCAGCTCTTAACAGGTAGGACGGGGCTCCCTCTAAGTTTCTGAAGATTCAGAGAAGTTGAGAGAGCCAGAAGTTTTGGAACCCCCAGATGTCTCTAGTCCTTGAGTTAGGGTCCAAGATTTTTCCAACCAAGGTCTTGAGCTTGACAGCACATTGCCTTTGGGAGAGTTTCTGAGTCAGGATTTTAGCCTGGATTATTTTCCTTTACTGCTATAAATAAAGGCCTCTTTGTAAACTTCAAAGAGGTTCTTTGGCCCTCCTAGTTAATTCTCAATGTTTTTTAAACTGCTCTCAGCTTTTCATTATCTCCTGGCAGGGCTCAATGCAAGTTAATAAAAAGCACCCTATTCCATTATGCCTGTATTCACAGACTCCCTCTGCCTAACCTGTATGGCTGAATTGTTGCCCCATAACAGCAATTTTTTACTTCACCAGTCACCATCTCCTCCTGAAGATTATCTGTACCCCATGCTGTCCAGAATATTTATTTAACTTTAATTTTAAAGCCAGGGTCTGTCTCACTATGTTGTCCATGTTGGCCCTGAACTCCTGGCCTCAAGCCATCTTCCTGCTTCAGCCTCCCAAATAACCAGGATGGGACTACAGGTATTTATTTACCAGGAATGATCAACCACAGTGAGTAACACATTTCTTCTAACCCATCATTTTCTGGCCTCATCAGGGACCAACAGTCAGTTCAAATGGTCTGGGAAACAGACGCTGAGCAAAGTTAGACGTGCAAGCGGTGTATTGGGCACTTTCAAGTGCCTATGAAAGACGAAGAAGGAAGCAGGAATGGGCAGAGAAAGCTTATGCCTGATATCAATCTATACTTTTGAAAGGAAAGGAGATAAGTGAAGCTGGTCAAGGAGACTTCAAGCCATGATACAGACTCTTCCTAGCTGCATTTACTTAACACAAAGCTTCAGAGCCAGAGTGTCCTGTAGAGGAAGCAAACAGTGGGTGGAAACTGCTAGGCCAAGGACCCACGCTGTGATGTCGGTAGCTAGGGGCCAAAGATACTGTGGCAGAGACTGGCAGCTAACTGCATCCTGGCAACTGCATGAAGGTTTCTATCTCACAGGGAGCCAGAGCTGCCATATCAGGTATTTTGTTTTTGTGCCCAGAACTAGTTCTATTTCACCTTGCCCCAGTATCATGAGACAACAAACTTCAACAAGATAAAGAACTTTAAGCAAATTGGGCAGTGAATTGGGGTTCTGCTAAAATTCTGCTACAATGAACTAGAAATGAAACGGGAAAAATTGGGGCTGGGAGAATGTAGGTCTATGCTGCCAAGCTTCTATCTCCTTGCCTGCCTAAGGAAGGAGAGAGACGGGAAGCAGCTGTTGTTTGGGTGTGTGGAGGAAAGCTGGCTGTCTCCTCAGAATGGCATTTTAGAACAACTCATTAAAAAAAAAAAAAAATCCTGGAAGGAACTTAATTCCAATTTCATCGGAATGGGAAATATATGGCTTTCTTGAATATTTTTCCTTTTAAAAGATTTTTATTTCAAATATACTGGAATTGAATTGCTTAGAGCTCTAGAGTTGGGCAGCTAGGACAGCAAAAGGGTTAAAGCATGCTAGAGTAAGTAACCCAACTCTGAGCCTAGACTGTCTTCTGATTAGGCTGAAAATCTTGCTCGGATTTTCTTTGTCCCAGTAACCTATGAAATCCCAGATATGGTTATATTTACTAATTGCCCCAGTTGATAATAAAAGGAGGCCCTGGAAGTTAGAACATGACTGATTTTTTTTTTCCCCTTGAGAAGCCCATGGGAACTAATGTAACTATCAAATCTGGAAGTAACGTTTTTTTGAGGTAGAGTATTTTATCTAAACCAGGATGGCCTCAAGTTCTTGATCCTCCTGACTTGGACCCCCAAGTATTGGGATTACAGGTATGTTCGACCATCCCCAACAAGATGAACCTTTTTTTGTTTTTGGTCTTTTTGAGACAGGTCTCACTATGCAGTTCAGGCTGGCCATAAGCTCACTTTGTAGCTCAGGCTGGTCTCGAACTCACAACAATCCTCCTGCCTCAGCCTCCCAAGTGCTGGGATTACAGGCATGCACCACCATGCCCAGCCAAACAAGATGAATCCTAGTTCAGTTTCTGGCTCTGAATTTTCTTTCTTTCTTTTTTTGGTACAGGGATCAAACTCAGGACCTTGCACTCCAGGCAGGTGCTTACACCACTGAGCCCCAGCGCTTTTTCTTTCCTAAGTTTCCTTTCCAGTTGTTTGCTAGGCAATTTTTCCCCCTGTGGATGTCCCTTATACTTCTTCAAGATGGCAAGTTCCCAAGTTAATTTAATCATATTTTTCCTCTTCTGTGTCCTCCCAAAATTTCTTTTTTTCTTTTAAAGAGGCTGTCTCAGCTTACTTTTTAGTTACCACTTTTAAATAGGTGATTGTTGAAAGATACTAGGTATGGTATCACATTCCTATAATCCCAGCACTTGGGAGGCTGAAGCAGAAGGATCATTGAGAGTTAAAGGCAGCCTGGGCCACACGGTATGTTGAAGGACAGCTTGAATTACAGAATGAGACCATCTCAGAAAACCTAAAGGAAAAAAAAGTTGTGAGTGGTAGTGGTGAGTCTTAAGAGAATTCAGGAAGGAATTTCTCAGCCTTATTTATTCATATTTTGAGACAGAGTCTTTCTCAGTTGCCCTGGCAGAACTTCAATTTGTAATCCTCCTGTCTCAACCTGGGTCAAATTTAGTTTGTTTACTTATTTATTTAGAGACATTGACTCTGTTGTCCGTTGGCCTCCGGCTCTCAGCAATCCTCTTGCCTCAGCCTCCTGAATGTTTCGATTGCAGGCAGGTGCTACCACGTCTGGCAAAAGCTAAAACATTTTTTGAACTCTGGAAAAAGATCTTGGAGTCACCTGTCACCTGTAGTAGGTGATGATGTCCCTGAGGCTGCTTCCTTGAGGAACAGATGACAAAGCCATGACTCACATTTCAGGATTTTTTCTTTGTAACCTTCCTTCTAGGTCAGGATATACCCAACTTTGTATTTATTACAAATATACCAACTACCCTAATGGTTAGTTCCAGAGTTTATCTAGAATTAAACTATTCACTTTTCCAATTTCTTGTTCAATCAACACTCCCACATTAAAAAACAAACAAACTACTAAAAACTAACAAAACGCCCCACCCCATGGCCAGAAGTAACACCATCCCAGAAGATCAGACACTACCTCCTGTCAGCACTCCATCCTCCCTGCACATTTTCTGGCGTTCTTCCCCAGGCCCCGCTGATTTCTGGGCTCCATCCCCCACAGATGCCTGGTCTGGAATGCAGACTTAAGAATTCTGCTGCGACCTGGCAGGTGGACTTTCCCCAGCAGGGCCCACACCTAGCTTCTGAAGGCTGGGAAAGGGAAGAAAAGAGCCATAGCGAAGGCGCGGGCTGCTTTGTTCTCATGGCTCTTTAATCCCACATGTGTTCACAATAAACATTCGTTGAACAAATAAACCAGGGAACCATCCCAAGCCCAGCAACGTAAACTAAGCCTCCTTTCTCGCATATCTCAACGGCTAAGGCAGCCTTAATGTTTCAGGGCAGCCCGTAGTTCGCAGAGCAGCTCAGACAGCTCTGTTCTAGGAACAGGAACCAATGTGCCTACTTCTGGAAAGGCTTTCAGTAAAGGTGGATTTGCAACCTGGGGTTGGGTCCCCTTCCGTTTAAAACGAAGATCATTTCAATGCATGTCAATTCACATTCTTGGTTCTCATTCATTCATTCAACTATCATAAGCACCTAATCTGTGTAGGTCACTGTCGTGGGTGTTCAGGAGGAAGCGGGAAGGAGGCTCTCGGAGGCGGGGCTCATCGTAAACCAAATGATGAAAACGATTTTTTAAATTACATGAATTAGAAGATGGTGATTACTGGAAAAAAAAGATGGAAAATAATTGTGGAGAACAGGAGATGCGGGGAAAAAAATCCAAGCCAGGGATTTGGACTGGGGAAAACAGAAGTGACGAGGCGCTGAGGTCGGGAGACAGCGGCGACAACGTCTGCAGAAAGCCACGGAGGCTCAGGGCGCGCGGAGGCGGATGAAGGGCAGAAAGGGATGGGGTGGAGACTGCGGTAGAGAGGCGCGAGGCGATGCTCGAGCGGGCGGCTCGCGGGGTACGCGAGTCGGGGGTCAACCGCTACCTGCCAGCAGCTGCGCCCCCAAAATGGCCTCCAGGGCCCCCAGATGCCCCGCCCCCGCGCGCCCCCGTCCGCCAGCCCACGTGACCCGGTCCGCCCCTCCCGCCCACCCTGCGGGCGACCCCGGGTCCGGGTCCCAGAGGCGGCGGCCCCGCCCCCCATGGGAGGCGGACCAACCAGCAGTCTGAGAGGGCGGGGCCGGCGGTGACCGCCAATGGAGGTGGAGCTCCGCCGGGGAGTAACAGGTTGGTGGGAGGGGGAAAGGGGAGCTGGAGCGGTGGAACTGAGGGGAGGGCTGGGAGCTGCGCGTGCAGCTCTGCCCGAGCCTGGAGCGCGAACCTGGAGCGCCGACCCGAGCCTGGGTGAGTGGACGGGATCCGGGACAATAGCACCTGAACGGTAGGCAGGCCTTCAGGTGCACCCCAGGGTGAGGCGATCAGAGCTATGGTCCTTCAGGGCACAGGTGCCGTGACGGGAGGGAAGGAGGGGAGGTCTGGGGAGAGCGGCGGAACTGGTTAAGAGCTGGCCTCCTTGCTAAGGTACCGCAGGTAGGTGACCGAAGAGCTTCCGGGCATGGGGCAGCTGACGCTAAGGCTATTCCCAGGATATGGAAGCGTTTCAGGGCCGGGATATCTCTGGAGGTCACGCTAGCCCTGGGAGCAGAATCTCTCTTAGAGACCGGGACCGTGGGGAAAGGAGTTATTCCCCTTTGGGCCAAGGCGACTGCTGCCTGAGATTCGGAGTCCTAAGGGAGCCTTCTGCAGGTGCTTTTTGCCTGAGGCTCCCGCCCCACCCCCGCCCCAGTCGCCAGCGGGAACCGGCCATTGACACCTTCCTTCTAGCTCAGAGATGGCTCTAAGGTGTGGAGCCCTTCTCCATCCCTTCGCCTGCAGGTGAAGGCAGTTGCCAATGGAGACACTGAAGGGCAGAACAAGAGGACACCTCCATCTCTGTGTGGTGTGAAACTATCTAAGGCTTTCAACGGTTTTACTTTTTTTTTTTTTTTTTTTTTTTGAGACAGGGTCTCACTATGCAGCCCAGGCTGGTCTTGAGCTTACTTTGTAGCCCAGTATGCTATGGAACTCCCAAGGATCCTCCTGCCTCAGCCTCCTAAGTGCTGGGATTAGAGGTGTACACCACCACATTCGGCTGTCTTCCTTTACAATTCTTACTAGGGAAAATCTTTCCTTCTTGAGAGTGCACTCCAGAAGAGGGATATGAGGATGTGTAGATCTCCTGGGCTACAAAATATCTAGAAATACTTAGCTTGAGACCTCTTTCATGTCAGTCCTTCCCCCAACTCTGGTGAACTTTCTTCTTAGGTTTAGAGGGGGCCACTGGGTGAGGCTTGGGAGTGCAACCAACTTCTTCAGTGTCTCCTGGAATCCTCATAATTCCCTGAAAGCTCACCAGACATCCTTGACTCCTGACCCACAATGGCTGTCAGACTGGCAGTAGACACTAGTGGTGCAGGAAATAGGCAAGACTCCTTAGGAGACAGACTAGGGAAATTACACCTCAGGCCAGATGAGAGGTGCACACTGGGCTCGGACAAAATATGAGGTGGATTTTCTTGCCTTAGGCAGCTGTGGAACAAGAGCCAGCTTAGCTTGGCCCCTTTGATACTCTGCCTGAGGAAGGTTATAGTAACTGGGAAATAATTAGCAACCGCTATGTTTGTAGCCAAGGCTGACTACATGTGCCTACAGCACCTCTTTTTTCATCCTGGATATTTGGGTGTAGGGTTCTGGTTCTGAGGGGCTGCTAATCCTGAGATCTGCCAGACTGTGAGAGGAGATCTGCCTGACTCTGCAAGGATTCCAGCTTCCTAGATGTTCTTGCTGCTCCCAGACGGGCCTGCTTGCTTTTACTTTATGGAAAATGACGGGGGAGGGACTGCATCGCTTCATGCCAGGGAGGTGGCCAAGGTAACTGTGGGATCAGGAATGCAACTTTGAGAACTTGAGAGGGAGTAGTGGAGGGAAACAAAGTCTTACTGTCACACACTGGCCTGTCACTCATCAGGTTCTTGGTGCATCTGTTCATTTTGTCCTTTCCCTCTCCACCCTCCCCGCCCGCTTCAGAGCCTTGGTTTGCCATCTAAGGTGGACTGTGCCACAGTTCCTGGTCTTGCTCCTCTGTCTCTTCTGGTGTGGAGTTTCTCTGGTCTGCATTCCAAGCTGCCACTGTCCCTCCCTTTTCCCTTGCCTCAAACCAGTCAAG
>PVKA01054812.1:0-10800 GCA_004027165.1 Ctenomys sociabilis
AGAGTAAATTCCCATACACACAGCAGCTGCCCTCTGCTTGGTATATATGGAATTGGGTTGCTTTGCCCGCATAAATATAATTGCTTGATCAGCAGTCATTCTTGTAGAAAACACTACATAACACGCTACTAGAATACCTGAACACAGAGGAAGGAACACAGACAAAAGCTTATGGTTTCATTTATCATTCTTCAGTGACTTAAATCCTGAATACCTGTTCGGCCAAGGCCTGCATGACAGTGGATAGCTACTCCTTCTCGTAAGGCAAATGTCATTACTTTCACCATATCTACAATCGCAATGAGAGATGCTATACCATAATCCTTCCAGCCGAAATTATAGAAATCAACTAATAAAGGTCCAGCCAAACAGCTCAGTGGAATAAAGGGCCTGCAGCTAGGAGTAGGGCTTTCGATCCCCGGACATGCCCTGCCTGTGCAGTCCCTGGATCCTTGCCCGGGGCATGCTCAGAGACTGAGACTAGGTCCAGCACCTGGGAGGCTTTCATATTTGCAGCACACCCACTGTTATACACCAATGTGGAATACGGTTGTTCATTGGGAGGCACAACTCCTGCAGCCATGGCAATCTGGGCTCAGGAGACTTCAATCCGGAGGGCCGCGTGGAGCGCACAGCCGGGCAACGGATCCCCAGCCTCTCTCCGCGCCCAGCCCTCGGGCTCCGGGGACCCCGCGCCGGCGGGTCCGTCTCGCTGCCGGCGGGTCCTGGGGCCCAGGGACGCAGCGCGGGGCGCACCCGGCCCGAGTGGGGCCCCGCTCGCCCTCGCGGCCCGCCCCGGCCCAGCGGTCCCAGCCTCGCTCGCAGGGCAGTAAGGGCCCCGCTCTGAAAGTCCCACAACGACCTCCAGCGCGCGGACGCCGCACACACCGCAGGCCGCCGAGCACCCCCAATCTCTTCGAGGAGACACAGACACACACACACACACACAGACACACAGACACACAGACACACACACACACACACACACACACACACACACACACACACACACAGGCTTCTTCCTGACTCATTCTGTGAGGCTAGAATTACTGTAACTCCCAAAACAGAAAAAGCCTTTATAAGAAAACACCGGCTTGGGGTCTCTCATTAATGCAGAGGCAAAAATGTTCAACAAACATCAGCAAACCAAATCCAACAATGTATGCAAAGAACCATTTACCTACCACATAGCCTTGAGAGAGTGATGTGCTGATTGTAAATACAGAGAGGCAAGGACAGGGGCAGCTCCAGCCTGAAGGATGAGACCTGAGTGGGGACTAACACAGCCCAACCTGAAGCCTTGCCTTGGAGTCGCTGCCTTCCAGGCAGTGTGGCATTGCTGCAAGGATTCTGCGGCACAGCAGGGGAAAAGAACTGAAAGCCCAGACACAGAGCTTCAGACATAAATCCAGTCAGCTGGTCTCTGAAAAGGGGCAAAGGCAATAGGATGGGAAAAGAAAGTGTGCACTAAAAGCTGGGACAAGGATACCTTGACATCTACCTGGAAAAAGTATGAATTAGACAATGATCTGACCCTTGTCCTAAAGATTAATGCAAAAGGCTCACAGGACCAATTATAAGAAAGCAAGAACTATAAAACTCCCGGAAGATAATACACATGACAATCTAGATGACCTTAGAGTTGACAATGATTTTTTTTTTTTTTCATGTGTGTATTTGGTACAGGATCTCACTACACAGATTGGACTTGTGGTGATCCTCCTGTTTTCAGCCTTTCCAGTGCTGGGATTACAGGTGTGTGCCACCATGCCTGCCTGGACTCTGTTGCTGGCTCAGGGAGCTCCAGGGGTGGGGCTGGTGCAGCATGCAGGACCAGGGATCGAACTCTGGTCCCTGCACTTGCCAAAGCAGGCGCTTAGTCCACTAAGCTATCTCACCCACCCATATGATGACTTCTTAAATACAATACCAGGGCCATGATCCATCCAGGAAATAATGGATGAGCTGAACTTGATTAAAGTTTAAAACTTCTACAACAGAGCCCCTTCAAGAAAATGGGAAGACAAACCACATATTTGTAAAAGACATATCTGATAAAGGACTATTATTGAAAAAATATACAAAGAAGTCCTGGAACTTAGCAAGAAAACACCTGACCTGCAGTGGTACACAGCACTGGGGAAGCTTGAGTTAGGAACACTGCAAGCTTGAGCCCAGCCTGGGCAACTTGACAACTTAGCACGGTCCTTCTTTTTTTTTTTTTTTTGTCTTTTTGAGACAGGGTCTCACTATGCAGTTCAGGCTGGCCTTAAGCTCACTTTGTAGCTCAGGCTGGTCTCGAACTCACAACAATCCCGCTGCCTCAGCCTCCCGAGTGCTGGGATTACAGGCCTGTGCCACCACGCCCGGCTCTATGGTCCTGTCTTAAAACAAAGGTGGGGGGAGTGGAGATGCAGCTCTGTGACAAAACCCCGGGTTCAATCTCCAGTGCTATAAAATGAACAAACAATCTGATTTAAAATGGAGCAGAGACCTGAACAAACATGTCATTAAAGAAATACCCGGATGTTAATAGGAAAGTGCAAATTCAAATGAGCTCCTACCACACATCTAGTAGGGTACAGAATCCAAAATACAGCGCCACCTGCTGGCAAGGACAGGGAGCCCCCGGAACCCATTCGCTGCAGGTACAAAAAGGGTCTGGCCATCTGGAAGATGGTTTGTCAGTTTCTTACAAAACTCAGCATACCTTTGCCGTACAATCCAGCAATCACTTCCTTGGCATTTACCTAGAAAAATAGAAAAAGTACACAAAAGCACACAGACACCTCTGGCAGCTTCATTCATAGTTGTCAAAACTTGGGAGCAGTAAGCGGCCAGTGCTGCTTCTAGGCAATGCAGGCCGTGAGCTATCGAGCCATAAAAAGACATGGGGGGGGGCACTCCTGTAATCCCAGCACTCAGGAGGCTGAGGCAGGAGGACCAGTGAGGGTTCAAGGCCAGAACAAAGAAAAGGTGAAAAAGGAGATGAGATACAGGTGGCCCCCCTGCTGTCCTCGCAGGGCCCGGTGTTGGGCACTTCTTGCACCCCCACCCCAAGCCTTGCTGACCTGCAGCCCGGCCATGTTCCCCTCCACCCAGTGCAGCGGGCTCCCCCACACTCCAAGGCCTTGAGTGTGGCGTGATCTCAGTATCTGTGTGCTGCCCTGCTTTGCCCCCAGCCAAGCACAGGCCTCGGGGGTAGACGTCATCAGGGGCTGTGGGGCTTCCTGCAGGAAGTCATGGGTCAGAGTCAATGCACCCTCGGGCTGACAGACCCCAGGCGTGGGGCTTCGCTCTCCCCTCCACATCTTCCTCATAAGGACCCTCGCTTCCCAGGAACCAACAGTCAAGCCAGGATTCAGGCCTCTGTCTGACCAGCCCCATGCTCAAAGCCACTGGCCCGGCCTGCAGCACTGTATGAGGCAGGGCCTTACCGACCACCAGGGCCCAAGCTGGTTTACAGGAAAGAGGTTAGCAGGTGTACCTTCTGGAAAGATCACGGTGGCGCTGAAGGCCTTGAGGCTCTATCTCCAGGGAGCAAAATGTTGGGGTGCAGGGAGCTCCTACTGTGGGAAATGTGGGCTCTCTGTGGGTCAGAACAGATTATGTACACAAGCCTTCACCTTCGCCAAGCCTTCACCAAAACCAGGGCCTCCTTGGATTTCTGGGTCCAAGCACCAGTCATAGCCATGTGCCCAACAACATTTTCTTGTCACTTGACAGTCCTAGGAGCGACTGCTAGCGAGTTCCACCCTTGGCCAATGCCAATAGGAAACCTTTTCTTGCTGCATGCTTTGGAGTAGTTTAATTTTGAAAATCCCTTGTTTAAATATATCCACAAGCCGGGCATGGTGGCACATGCCTGTAATCCCAGCACTCGAGAGGCTGAGGCAGGAGGATTGTTGTGAGTTCGAGACCATCCTGAGCTACAAAGTGAGCTTAAGGCCAGCCTGAACTGCATAGTAGGACCCTGTCTCAAAAAGACAAAAAAAAAATAAAAAATAAAAATAAATAAATAAATATATCCACAAGCCCTTTCACACTCTTCCTCCAGACTGTGCTGCCTGATTCCCCTCCCACAGACAGTGGCCATCTGGTGGCCCACACAGGTAATCACCACACTTGGAGAGGCTAAGGCGAGAGGTCACAGGTGAACCCCAGCCTCAACAACTTAGCAGCTTTAGTGAGGTCCTATCTCAAAATCAAAAAAGGGTCATGGGTGTAGCTCAGTATGAAGGCCTCTGGCACACACACAAGGACTTGCATCTAGCAAGCAGAATGTGGCTTCTGGGGGTGGTATCCATACTCTTTGCTGTCCTTCTTAGATGAGCTGCAGCGGGGGACCCCGGTTGCTAGGTCACAGTACATCCATGCAGTCCAACGGAGAGGCCACATGAGAGTCGCCGGGCTCTTGTCACTAGCGAGTAATGCACTGCAGCCTCCTATCAGCAGCCACAGCTTCGATAAATGATGCAACTACCCTTGTGGCCCTGCTCAAGTCTTTCAGACATGAAAGTCCTGAGACGTTGGCTAGAATGCCCAGAGCATTCCAGCGAGGATGCTCCAAAAATCCTGAGTCACAGAAATCATGTGAGATGGGGACAGAACCAATGTTACGGCTTAAAGATTCTAGTCTGGGGATATTTGTTATGCAGCAGTAGATAACAAATACATAAAGTTATGCTTCATCAGAGCCTAGGATGTGTGTGTATGTGTGTGTGTGGGGGGGGGCTCAGGATACAGTCTGCAGCAGAGGCCTGCCACAATCACTAGCAGATGAGAAGGACAGGACAGGGTCCCCCATGCTGAATGGGTACTCGAGGGCATAGAGTTACACTCGAATGGCTACTTGAGTGGCAAAGGGGGAAGGATGTGAATATCCACTCAGGTCAACAGAGGGGCCATGCCTGAGCGGAGGGCGCTGGCCTCTGTGTCACACAGTGGCCATCGCTCTTCAGATGCACAAATTCAGATAAATAAGCAGGGTGGATTCCAAAAGGGAAGCCCCACAGCCTGAGGTCCCAACCCCAGGGTTCTGCTGGCCAAGCGGCCTGTGTAACACATTGCTCACCAAATCCCCAGGCCAAGGACAGGGCGGTGATTTTTAGGAAAAATAGGAGGCTTGAGTGTCAACAGAATTCTACCGCTCTTCCTTTGCCCCTTGTCTCGAAGGGCCTATTTGGGATTGTTAAAATGATCGGAAACTCCCTTTTTATGGGAAATTTTAACAATATTTTTTCCTATCATCTTTCTGCAAAAACATTTGGTTAACTTTGCTTATATCGCGCTCATCAACCAAAAAAATATCCTGTTATTCCAAAGAACGACCACAAGGTGGCGAAGGCGTGCACCACATGGAAGATTGGAGGGCGATTTCCAAATCCCCCTCCAAGCCGGAAGTCAGCGTCTCCCTTCCTCGAGGACTTGCTGGACATTCCCATCGCCTGTTATCATCCATCTGCTTGACATTATTCTTGGGATCTCTCTCTTTACACTGAAAATATGTTCTAAGAAAGTTTACATCGGCCACGATAGCTCAAATTCTAGCACCTCTGGGGCTGGGTCAGGGATATGACAACTTCCGGCCCAGCCTGAGCACTTGGCCAGGGCATAGAAGTAACTCGATGTGAAGGTTCTGGGTTGAATCCCCACGACCCCCATCCCACACCCACACAAAGGGAAGTTTATATAATGTATTTGAGAAACCTGTATCATTTGCCATAAAAATAGTGACATCGCAGCCAGGCGTGGTAGCACACACCTGGAATCCCAGCACTCTCAGAGGCTGAGCCACGAAGGTTGCAAGTTAGAGCTCATCCTGTTCAGTTTAGCAAGACAATCGATCTCTCAAAATTAAACATAAAGCCAGGTATGGTGTTGTACACCTGTCATCCCAGCCCTCAGGAGGCTGAGGCAGGAGGATTAGTGTGAGCTTGAGAGCAACAGCCTGGGCTACACAGTGAGTTCACAACCAACTCAGCTACACTGCAAGACCCTGCCTCGAAAATAATTAAAAAGAAAAAAAGGGCTGGAGATGTGGCTCAGTGCAAGGAGTCTGGGTTTAATCCTCAGTACTACCAGAAAAAAAAAAAAAAAAAAAAAAAAAAGGAAGAAGGGGGGGAGAGACAGAGAGACCACAATAAGTTGACCAGATGCAGCTGGCTCACAGTTCATTTCCCAATGGCATCTGGACAGTGCCTGCTGCTCACCAGGGTCCCACCAAACCCTTTAAGCACTTAATTTGTTCCACATGCACAGCAACCTGGAGAGGCGAATTCTTGGTTTTTCCACATTTTACAGATTTGGAAGCCAAGGCAGAGCTTCCTGGCCACTAACAGGGGAGCAGCTTCCTCAGTCAGCTCCTGCTCTGATGTGTGCCTCACCCCAGACCTGAAGTGACAGGGCCCAGGCTTCCCAGAGGAGGCCAGGAGGTCGCAGCCCTGGCCAGTCTTACAGGGCAGAAGGTATTGGAAACATCAAGGGCAGGTGAGGAGGAGGGGACGCCTAGGCAAAGGCAGACACACCATGCGCCTGGGTAGTAAGGGACAAGGACAACTACCAGGAAGCCTGGGTCAGGAAGAAATGGCAGCAAGACCACGGCAGAAGGTGCACAGGAGAACCTGCTGGGGGGCTTGACTGTCCTGCAGACACTCAGGAGCCATGAGGGACTCTGAGCAGGGAAGTGGCAAGGCCGAACTTTTGGAGCCAGAGACGAGACCAAAACCAAGGTCACAGTTGTCCTGGAGAGATGACCAGCAAGGCTGACAGTGCCTGTTACACGATGCCTGGCGGGGCCTGGGAGCGGCTCAGCATAGAGCACCTGCCCAGCTTGTGCAAGGCCCCGGGTTCCCTACGCAGCACACACTGGTCACAGAGTTGCTTAATAAACCTTGGACACATGTATCCAATTACCACGCATTATCATCCACATATCAGATTACGCATATCAATTTGCTATCTAAAGATGTACAAATATTACATCTTAGTATAAAAAAAGAATCAACCAGAAAGAAGAGGAAAGGAAAGGATGGTGGTGCACAGCTGTAATCTCAACAGCTGGCTGAGGCAGGAGGATCTCTTGCCTGGACCTTGCATCAGAAGAACAAAAACAAAAAGAAGAAAATGGGCTAAGCCATGGGAGCCTCACAGGTTGTGGGAAGTGGGGAGTGGAGAAGGCTGATGGAGCAGAGGGCAGCTGCAGGGAAGGAGAGATGTGGTCAAAATCTGAATAACTTGGGTGGCTGAGATGACTGAGTGACTGACAGGCTGGACAGCCACTTTAGAGTTCTGGGGAGGAAAAAAGCAGAAACCAGCTGGTGATGGGAGGAAAGGGTGGGGCAAGGGGAAGATTTTTTTCAAAAGGGTGACAGGATAAGCTGTGTGCAACATGCTGGGAATGAGGGCCTGGGACTTAGCCCAGTGACAAAGCTCCTGCCTGGCAAGTGTGAAGTCCTGAGTTCAATCCCTGGTTCTCCCCCTAAAAATATAGGAATGAGGTAGAGGCAGAGAGGACAGTGGGAGAAAGTAGAATAGGACCCAACACAGGATCTAAAAGCAGGGGTTGGCCCTTGCTCGTTGCTACTGCAAGAAGGGACCCCAAATCCAGAGGCTTAACTCAATACTCAGATATTTTCTCACCCTGTTTATTAGCCAGAAGTCCAGGTACCAAGCAGCTTCCCTGGGTTCTGTGCTTCTGGTCTGTCCAGGTGGAAATCGTGAGACCCAAGGCTGAGTTCCTCTCGGGCGGCCATCCAGGTGCAGGCAAATCCAGCCATGGCACATGGGACATCGTTCCTTCTTGTGCTTCTGCAGAAAACACTCTCCTCCTTTTTTTTTCAGTACTGGGGATCCAACTTGGGACTTTGCACTTGCCAGGCAGGCGCTTATGCCACTGAGCTATCACCCTGGCCCAAGTCTCTGATTTTTAGGGTCAACTGTGTCGTAAAACTGATGACAACCACAGGACCTAAATTTGCATTCTTTCTGCCTCAGCATCCCCAGGTGCTGAGATTTGCAGGCCTGTGGCACCTGGCTTAGCCCACCACCCTGTACTCATGAACAGGACCTCTGTGCCACAGTAGGTGCAAAAGTGGATGTGCGTGTGTGCGTGCAGCCATGGACACATGCATGTGTTTGGTGGCAGGAGTCCATTCAGCTGCTCTAACAGACTCAAAAAAACAGATGCTTATATTTACTCTCAGAAAGAAGCTGCAGATAAGCACGTTAGAGCTGGGATCTCAGTTTCAAAATCACCATGGACACCGACCTTTGCTCCTTCTAGATTTTAGCCCTGCCATTCTCAGTTTAGGCCCCAGACAGTCTACTCCTGATAGCCTAAAGGACACGTCCCTTCTCTGCGTAGGCTGATGGGAAGGGATACAGGCCGCTTCTTCAGTCTGAGCAGCTGCATACTGGGGCACAGACCCCTCTTTCTGGTTCAGCATCCTCGGCCAACACCAGCATGACCACGGACGGGGTTGGCTGTGGATCCCCCTCTTTTTATAGTGGTCTCACCCTCCTCTCCTGGATCCCACCCTCAGCAGACCCCAACCTGAACTTATTTATATCACTGCATGATCCCAGGGTTTCTCTGACTTCCCTGGCCACCACCCCACGTGGGCACAGACACTGCTGTCTCTGCAAACCACTGATTGACTTGGTTATATTCATAATAGTGAAATCTTTATAATTATAAAGTTATAAAGTATATACATTGTTTTAATTTTGCAACATAACTATACTATTTTACTATTAGGTTTAATTCTAATTCATATCTCAACACTAAAGACATAACACAATATGATACATTTATCTTTAAAAACTAATTTTCTTTTTTTTTTTTTTTTTTTTGTCTTTTTGAGACAGGGTCTCACTGTGCAGTTCAAGATGGCCTTAAGCTCACTTTGTAGCTCAGGCTGGTCTTGAACTCACAACAATCCTCCTGCCTCAGCCTCCCAAGTGCTGGGATTACAGGTGTGTGCCACCACGCCCGGCTCTAATTTTCTTTTTAATCTTTTATTTATTTGGTATAGGGTAAATACCTTTACCTACAGAGTAAATATGGTACAGCCGCTATGTGGCTTGCACTCCTAGTGGTCCTCCTGTCTCAGCCTCCCCAGTGCTAGGATTACAGACTGCACCACTGTGCCCAGTTTCAGTGGCCAGCATAGTGTGGGCTTCCAGGCCAGCAGAGCATGCGGTACAGGGGATTGAAGTCAGGTCCTTGTGCTTACCAGACAGGCACTTAGACTGCTGAGCTAGCTCCCCAGCCCCTACATTTATCTTTTAAAGTTAATGTATATTGTTAACATTTCTGGAAAATGATGTCAGTCCCCTAAATAGAAAGTAGCCAAAGAAATAGATTTAATACAAGTAAAGTGATGGCCGTAAATTCTAGCTGGATACTAAAGTCTATCGAGATTCTGAGCTTTGAGCCTGCAGCTGTTCATTGGAAAGAGGACTCAGGAAGTGTCAGATCTAAAGATACCAGGGCACCAAAAAGCCACTCTCCATGAGGATTAAAAATCTCAGCTGGACATGGTGGCACTTGCCTGGCTTTCTAGAACTCTGGGAAGCTGAGGCAGGAAGATCTCAAATTCTGGCCCAACCTGGGCAACTCAGTGAGAGTCTCTCTCAAAAAATAAAAAAGGTATAGAGACGTAGTTCAATATGAAGGCCCTGGGGGCCGGGCATGGTGGCGCATGCCTGTAATCCCAGCACTAGGGAGGCTGCGGCAGGAGGATTGTTGTGAGTTCGAGACCAGCCTGAGCTACAAAGTGAGCTCAAGGCCAGCCTGAACTGCATAGTGAGACCCTGTCTCAAAAAAAAAAAAAAAAAAAAATGAAGGCCTTGGATTCAATCCCCAGAAAGAAAAGGAAAGTTACTGTCCCTACAGAGCCTCAACTGAGAGGTTTCCACTTCATGCTTCTGGGAGACAGACGGGATGGGGGTCATTGCTTCCATTTTGCAGGTGAGGAAAATTGAGAAGAGAGGAACCACCAGAGTCCCTCATCTCAGGGGCCTTCTCCTCTGGGAAGTGCTGGGAAGCTTCTGGACCAGGCTAGGAGCCACTTGAGGTTTCCTACAGGTGCAGCGCTGCAGCCCCAGGGAGATGGGTGGAATGGGACTGCCTTCCCTAACCTCGGATCAGCCTGTGGTTCTGCTTTGGAGAGATAGTCCTCGGCTGCCTTCAGGGATAAGCCAGGCTATTTTCATCATTTCCTTCCTGCCCCAGCAGTGGCCACCAGCCACTCACTGCCTCTCACAAGCGCTGCCACCCGGGCCCTCACATCAGTGCCAGTTACAGACCCGGTGCCCCAACCGACGGAAGGCTTGACAGGTAAGTGGCCTCCTATGGCCCAGGAGGTGTTTCAGGAGAGGATGCAACCCTCCTGTTCATGCTTTGGAGGGCGTATCAGGCAGGTGAGCTGTGGGCATCCGACTACCCCGGCCCTGGGGTTGTCTCTCCTGAAGCCTGGGGCCATGTGTTGGCACTGGGACCCACTGAGCTGCCTTGTGTTGCCCTCACCCCAGCAGGAGCTGAGGTCCCTGCCAGGGTCCTAGAAGCCATTCCCAAGAGCACAGCCCACCCCTGCCCCTGCTTGTCCTGCCTTGAGGGTGTCCAGGGAGGATCTGCCACCCAACCCCACCGAGGAGAACGTTGAGGCCCAAGGGGGGAGGGCAGCAGGCCTCGTCCGGGCCCCAGCAGCAGGGCCTCCCTCCAGCCTCTCTCCCTCAGCCTGGCCTCCTGATGCCTGCCTGGGGACTGCTCTTCCTGCTCTGCACTGTGGCAGCCGC
>PVKA01054813.1:0-10565 GCA_004027165.1 Ctenomys sociabilis
GGCGGAGCCGCGCTGGGCGGAGCCGCGCTGGGCGGAGCCGCGCTGGGCGGAGCCGCGCTGGGCGGAGCCGCGCTGGGCGGAGCCGCGCTGGGCGGAGCCGCGCTGGGCGGAGCCGCGCTGGGCGGAGCCGCGCTGGGCGGAGCCGCGCTGGGCGGAGCCGCGCTGGGCGGAGCCGCGCTGGGCGGAGCCGCGCTGGGCGCCGAGCCGGGGCCGGACACCAAAGGGCTGCTCTGTGGGGTTCCACTCTGCTGCGACTGGCTTTCCGGGATCCATCAGCACAGATCTGGAACCTGTCGGCACTCCTTGATGTGGACATTTGTTTTTAAGTATTATTTTTGTGTGTGTTTGTTTTCCTTCGGTTGTTTTTGTTTTGTTTTCTCTTTTCTTGCTTGCCCTTGTTTTTACACGACTGCACGCGTTGTCTCTAGGGTTTCATCATTATATTCTGTTATTTTTATTTCTTCTTTCGTTCCTTTTCTCCAGTCTTTGTTACCAGTTTCCCAAAGTTTGGCCTTATTTTGTCCTCCAGCTTTGTTTCTAAACTTTTCCTCTTGTACTTTTCTCTCTCTCTCTCTCTCTCTTTCGCAGAACCGGGAATTGAACTCAAGTCCTTCCGTTTGCCAGGCAAACGCTCATTCTACTGAGCTATCTCCCCGGCCCCCTCTTCTATTTTTCTGTGTTCCCCCAGCCCCTTATAGATTTACTCCCCCAAGGGAAAATCGCCATTTTGAACAATTTTCTGGTTTGTTTTTGATTTTCTTATATAATCACAGACATAGTAAACCTGGTTAAAGGTGGCAAATTAATAGTTACAATATTTTGTCATTTTGGAGACTGCATTTCATGCTATTATCGCTGATTGTACTGCTTTTGCCAAGGTGATGTAATTGTTCTAATCAGTTGCTCTTCCTAGTATGCCAAAACTGAGATTTCCTTGTGGTCATCAAAAACGCTATAGGCCAATGGCAAAGAATCAGGAGCTAGGCCGAACACATAGTAACTTCTCCCAACAAATTAGAGAGGTAGGATCTTGCAACAGTCTGAAACCCCAAAAGCCGCCTAGAAGACACCTCTGAGGAGTAGTTATTTTGCTACTTGCTATCAGCAATTTATAAGCATCAATCCAGGAATTAAACTTAAAAAAAAAAGAAAATGAGAAGACAAGTAAGATACAAGCCCAGACTCCCAGCTGACCAAAGGCAGACCCGGGGAGCAATAAGAGGGACAACTTAAAAGCCACCCACCTGGACTCTCTGAAATGGTAACAATGGGAATAACGATTATTGAGGCTCTAGCAAAAGTCAAATCAGAAATAATTTCTCACTTAACTACAGAGGTGGTGTGACCCTAATAAAAGGAGTTAGTCACTGACCAACTGACCCAGATTAAAAAACAGAGGAATTAGGAGCATCATGCAAGCCATTAATGCCCAAAACAGGAAAGAAATAGAATCCATGAAATAAAGTTAGACAGATATCCAGGAGACTGAAAGTTCCACCGAAAGTGTACACAATAAGATGAGCCAATGCAAGACCAGGATATCAGATATAAAAGGTAGGATTGTGGGTAGTGATCCATGACAAGAGACATCTTTTTAAAATAGCAAAGGAGAAGCAGGTGTGGTGCTACCTAGCTGTAATCCCAACAGTTGGGTGTCTGGGGCAGGAGGATCACTGTAAGCTTGAAGCTAATATGGGCTATGGAAGAGGGTTCAAGGCCAGCCTGAACTACACAGTGAAACCTTTTCTGAAAAAAACCCATATATGTAAAGGATTATGAAAAACCAATCCAGCTACTGCTAGATGATGCAAATAAGAATAACATAAGATTGATCAGAGTTGGGGCTGGGGAGATAGCTTGGAGATCTAAGTGCCTACCTGGCAAGCACAAGGACCTGGGTTCAGTCCCCAGTACTGCATGCCATGCTGGCCCCACCCTGGGACTACCAAGTGGGCCACCAAAACCTGCCAGTGGCACAGGCCTATGATCCCAGCACTGGGGAGTCTGAAACAGGAGGATCACTATGAGTCTGAGTTACATAGTGAGACCCTGTACCAAATACATAAACTAACAAAAAGAATTGCTCCAAGTCAGTGAAAAAGCAGGATACAGCACAAATAACATTAAAATGCCATTCACAACAGTAATGGCAGAAAACTTCCCAAGGAGGAAAAAAAAAAAAAAGTGACTGTAACTGAGATATATAGACCTCCAAAAAATATACACCAAGGCATATAACAGTCCAGATTTCACAAATTCAATACAAGAACAGAATATTATAAAGCTATTTGAGAACAGGAACAAATCCCCTCTAAAGGAAAGCCCAACGCCGGGCGTGGTGGCGCATGCCGGTAATCCCAGCACTCGGGAGGCTGAGGCAGGAGGATTGTTGTGAGTTCGAGACCAGCCTGAGCTACAAAGTGAGCTTAAAGCCAGCCTGAACTGCATAGCGAGACCCTGTCTCAAAAAGACAAAAAAAATAAATAAATAAATAAATAAATAAATAAAGGAAAGCCCATCCAAATTATGGCAGACTTCCCAACACAAATCATAAAGCATGGAGAGCTTGAGAAAACAAACGCTGCGCCCCGCAAAACTATCTTTCAAAATGGGTGGAGTGATAACATACTTACCTGACAAAGAACATCTGAAGAAATTCATCACCAAACATTCCAAAATGTTCTGAAAGAAATGTTCTAGAAAGAGAAAACAGGGATTACAGCACCATGCATCCACCAGGAGAGGAAAGCAATTCAACAGAGGGGGGAGGTAAAAGGAACCAACAATAGGAAAATAACGTGACAAAATAAATCAGCACGTACATCATACCAGTGACATCCATCAGTGTCAATGGTTTCATTTCACTAATGGAAAAGAAACAGGCTGGCCAAATAGATTAAGAAGCAAGATCCAACAGTATTCTGCATATGAGAAACACATTTAATCTGAAAAGAAATTTGTAGATTGAAAGTCCAAGGACGGAAAACAATACTCCCTGACACAGGAACCCAAAGAGAAGTGGGGATAGCTACTCTATTTGCAGAATGGATTTCAAGCCAAGATTAAAAGAGACAAAGAAGGTCACTTTATAAAAACATGGGAATTAAATAACATCCTCCTGAACAACCAATGGGTCACAGATGAAATTAAATAATTCAGACAGTTTTTACAACTAAATGTCAGTGCCAACACAAAATATTGAAATATATGAAATGCAACAAAAGCAGTCCTATGACAAAAATTTATAGAACTGAATTTTCATATCAGAAAAATGGGGCAAATTCACATAACGTGTCGGACCTCAAGCCTCTTGAAAAAGTAGAGCAAGTCAAGCCCAGAGTTTGTGTGAGGGAGGAAATTGTAAAGATCAGAGTAGTGCCAAGTGTAATCCCAGCAGTCAGGAGGCTGAGGCAGGAGAATTAGCACAAGTCTGAGGCCAGTCTGTGCCACATAGTGAGCTCAAGGCCAACAGGAACTAAATAGTAAAAACTTATCTAAAAAAAAAAAAAAAAAAAAAAAAATCACAGAACAAATTAATTCAACAGAGACTAAGAGAAACAATACAGAGAAACAATGAAACAAAGGATTGATTCTTTGAAAAATTAAATAAAATTAACAAACCCTTAGCCAACTTTATTTTAAAAAATGAAAGAGGGGCTGGGGAGATGGCTCAGTGGAATAAGTGCTTCCTTGGCAAGTGCAAGGGCCTGAGTTCAATCCCTGGTTCCCCCCCTCCAAAATAGATAAATAAATACATAAATAAATAATGAAAGAAAAGATTCAAATCCATGTAATTCAAAATGAGAAGGGTGAAATCACAATAGATTTTGTAGAAATATAAATCATCAATAACTACTTCAAGAACCTGTATTCCAAGAAAATGGCAAACACAGAAGGAATGGACAGGTTCCTAAGTGTGCATGAATTACTAAGGGTGTATGAAGAAGATATAAAAATTCTAAATAAACCAGTATCAGTCAATAAAACTGAAGATGCACTTTATCTTATTTATTTATTTATTTATTTATTTATTTTTTTTTTTTTTGTCTTTTTGAGACAGGGTCTCACTATGCAGTTCAGGCTGGCTTTAAGCTCACTTTGTAGCTCAGGCTGGTCTCGAACTCACAACAATCCTCCTGCCTCAGCCTCCCGAGTGCTGGGATTACAAGCATGCGCCACCACGCCCGGCTGAAGATGCACTTTAAAACCTCAAAAGCACAGGCCCTGACAGCTTCACCGCTGACTTCTACAAGAACTTGAGAGAAGACCTAATGCCAGTACTTCTTAAAATATTTAATGAAATTGAAAGGGAATCAGTACTCCCAAATTCATTCCTGGAAGCAAGCCTTACCCTGATACCAAAATTAGAGAAGGAACCAACTAAGAAAGAGAATTATAGGGGCCAGGGAGATGGCTCAGTAGAATAAGTGCTTCCCTGGCAAGCACAAGGGCCTGAGTTCAATCCCCAATTCTGCCAAAAAGAAAAAAAAAAAAAAGAGAGAACTACAGGATACTCTCCCTGATGAACATAGATGAAAAGGTCCTCAGTCAGATGAAGATTTGCTCAGTTGACAAAAATGCAGCATATCACTCAAGTAGAATTTACCCCAGGGCTGCAGAGATGGTTTAACACATGCAGAACAATAATGCACACCATAATACCCCATACTAACAGCAAACAAAAAAATGATCACCTCAACAGATACTGGAAGCATTTGACAAAGTCCAATATACACTAGTGATGAAAATTATCCTACAGAAAATTGGAATAGAGGGTCTTGGTCTCAACATGATGAAACCCATATATGGCATACCAATAGGCAACATCATACAAAATAAACAAAAACTGAAAGTGTTCACGCTAAAATCTCAAATAAGACAAGGATGCCCACTGTCACTGTTCTTATTCAATATAGTTCTGGAAACACTATCCGGAGCACTAACACAAGGGAAAGAAAAGGAATAAAGATAGGAAAGGAATAATTTAAATTATCATTAGTAGCAGATGACACGATGCCTTACATAGAAGACCCCAAAAACTCCACCAAAAAATTATAGATTTAAGAACCAAATTATGTAACATAGTTGGATACAAAGTCAACAATTAAAAATCAGTAGCCTTCTTGTACAAATAACAGATTCACTGAGAGAGAAACCAGGGAAACTACACCTTTCATAATAGCATCTAAAAAATGAAATATCTAGGAATCTAATGAAAGACGTAAAAGACCTTTACATTGAAATCTACAGTACCCTGAAAACAGAGATTGAAGAGGATATCACAAAATGGAAAGATAGCCCTTATTCTTGGGTAGGAAGAACCAATATAGTGAAAATGGGCACTGTTCCAAAATGGTTATGCAGATTCAATGCAACTCTGACCAAAATTTAACAGTGTATCTCACAGAAGTAGAGAAAACAATCCCAAAACTCATGTAGGGCAAGAAGAGACCTAGACTAGCAAAGGCAACCCTGGATAACCAACACAAGGAGCAGGCATCACGATCCCTGACCTGAAATTATAGCTATAGTGATCAGAACAGCGTGGTACTCGCAAAAACAGACCCAAGGGTCAATGGAATAGATTAAAGATGCATAATTTCAAACATCCTCAGCCACCTTATATTTATTTATTCAGTCAGTCATTCACTGTGGTCGGCTCGGCCTACCCTGGGGATGGGGCCGGCACAGCACGTGGTGCCGAGGATCGAACCGTGGTCCCCTGCACCTGCCTACATTTGCCTAAGCAGGTGCTTTAGACCACTGAGCTGTCTCACCGGCCCCAGCCACCTTATTTTTGACAAAAGAGCCAAACATCTTCACTGGAAGGATGATAGCCTCTTTAATAAATGGTGCTGGAAAAACTAGCTCTCCATATGTTAAAACTATACCCCTATCTTTCAGCACGCACTACACTAAAATAGAAATGAGTTGAAGATCTAGAAATTAAAACAGAAACACTAAAAATAAACAAACAAATAAAACAGAAACACTAAATGTGCCGGAAGATAGAATTGTTGAACTCTTTTTTTTTTTTTTTTTTTCTTTTTTTGTCTTTTTTGAGACAGGGTCTCACTGTGCAGTTCAGGCTGGCCTTAAGCTCACTTTGTAGCTCAGGCTGGTCTCGAACTCACAACAATCCTCCTGCCTCAGCCTCCCTAGTGCTGGGATTACAGGCATGCGCCACCACGCCCGGCGAATTGTTGAACTCTTGAAGACATCAGCGTAGAGAGGGCCTTATGAATAAAACCCTTCCTGATCACACAGGAAGTATCACAAAGAATCAACAGATAGGATCTCATCTTATTAAAATCTTTTGCACAGCAAGAGAAGCCACCAACAGAGTGAGAGACAACCCACAGTATGTGGAAAAAATTTTTGCCTCAGACAAAGGACTAATATCTAGGATATATAAAGAACTCAAAAAATCAGAACCTCCACATTTAAAGACCCAGTCTTGTAGTGGGCATCTGAAATAAATAGACACTTCTCTAATAAAGGAGTGGAAATGGCAAATAAATCTATGAAAAAAAATGTTTGGTATCACTTATAATTTGAGCAATGCAAATTAAAACAATATTGAGATTCCATCTCACTCTAGAAATAATGGCTGTTATTAAGAAATTAATCAATACTAAATGCTGGTGAGGTTATGGGGTGAAAGGAATCTTTCTCTGCTGCTGCACGAGTGTGGACTGTCACAAGCCCTATGGAAATCAGTGTGTAGACTCCTCCAAACACTGAAGCTAGAGGTTCCATTTGACCCAGCTAGTCGCCTTTTTAGTATCTTCCTGAAAGACTTAAAAGCATCATACCACAGTGAGCTGTGCACACCCATGTTTACAGCAGCATAGTTTGTGAGAGCTAAATCTCGGGAGCAACCCAAATTTCCATCAACTGATGGATGGATAAAGAAGATACGTTGTGTTTTTTTTTTTTTTTTTTTGACACAATAGAGTACTACTCTGCCATAAAGAAGGATAAGTTTCTAACATTTCTAGTGAAATGGATGCACCTTGAGGCCCTACTCTTAAGTGACATAAATTGAAGACACATA
The DNA here is from genome assembly GCA_004027165.1 of Ctenomys sociabilis. Classification (NCBI taxonomy): domain Eukaryota; kingdom Metazoa; phylum Chordata; class Mammalia; order Rodentia; family Ctenomyidae; genus Ctenomys; species Ctenomys sociabilis. The sequence continues at coordinate 7,058 of PVKA01054813.1, forward strand.
CGTAAATACTACTTTGTTTCTCTGATCTGAGAACCAAAAATGTAAATTAGGACCAAAATGTGTAACAGATCTTGGGAAATGGGAAGAAAATGTTCAAATGAGGAGAGCAAGGGAGGGGACAGGGGAAAGGGAAAAAGAGACAAAAAAAAGAAAAGAATAGATGGAAACTAAGCCTTTGTAAATAAAGAGGAGTTAAAGGGAAGAGGGGAATGGGGAAGGGAAAGAAGCAAGAACAACATGTTTAGGTCCAAGCTCCTTTTGCTGAACGTGCATTACCACTGGTAATTTGAGAGTGGTGGCCATTATGTGTACCTAAAACATATCAGTAAGACTTTTTAAAAGCAAAAAAATGAGTGTGCTTGAAAACAATAAATAATAAAATGAGTCAGGAGAGACAGTACTAAAGGGAGAGACCCTGGTGATTCTGAGTTAATCTTTTCCATTGTCAGTTTCCTCTTCCGTGTAATGAAGTGATAGGCCCAAGGCCCCTTCTGGCTTGCATTTTGCTGTCTGTCTGTCTGTCTGTCTGTTTGGAGACAGGGTCTCACTATGTAGTTCCAGCTGGTCTTGAACTCATTATGCAGCCCAGGCTAGGCTCAACTCACAGAAACCTACTGCCTCAGCCTCCAGAATGCTGGATGTGCACCCCACACCCTGCTGAACTGGACTAATTATCTGAGGGTACCTCACGGCGCACTGGCTGCCCACGTAGGCCCCTTGGGCTCTTACGGGGCCTCTTTGCTATCCAAAGGGCTCCACAAAATGTTGATTTTTAATCTTTTAATTCATTTTCATGTCATCCACAAAGTAAATCAGAAGAGCAAATCCAGATGAACATTCCCATTTAAGCCAGTTTCAGTTTCTTGAGGTTGATATTTTAACAAATAATAAACTGATGAATCATGAGACTGTCTCGGAAAATATTAGGCACTTAAACCTTCTGAACATTTTTCAGGAAATAGGCTTTAAAAGGGGGAAGAGAAAATGTAAATGTGTTTAAGATGGGGAACTATCTTACATAAAAATAACTTTATTTTTTAATTAAAAAGGAAAACTTTTTTAAAAGTGCATACTGTTGTGTTTTGTTTTTGTTGTTAAGCCAGCTCCTCATTTGCTCTGGGACAAATCCTTTGAAAGTGCTGTGAGCAATATGTGGTTGAGAATAATTGAGGAAAACCTATGGTGAGTCCTACACCCCAGGACCAGAAAACTTTTCTGATTCAAAGGACCAAACAAGCGGAGGAAAATTCTCCAGTGAAAATTTGCCCCTAGCCTTGGTAGGCGGAACATAGGGTGGGAGCAGAAGGAGCGCTCATGGAATTTGCTGGTGGGGAAGCCACTCTGGCTCATTTAGACAAATGGTCCCAAGAATAAGGAAATGAGATGGACTGGAGGTTGGTAGGAAGAGCCCTCAGCTGAGCTGTGAGGAATGACTCCGCAGCTAGCTAGGCTGTGAAGGGGGCTGCTACTTTTTTGTCACCATTGCTAAGATGGGGAATCAGGAAGCCTTAGGACTCCAGTGCTCCTGACATAATGTAATGCTGAAAGCCAGACACTGACGTCTGCCACTGCCATCCCGAAGAGCTTCGTCTCGCATGGGCCCACAGGGAACGTGAGGTGCTATCGTCCAGGCAGGCTGACCTCAGGAAGCACTGCAGCCTGGAGGACAGAGTGAGGGTTCTACTGCAGTAGCTCTTAGAGAGGGCTGGCATCTGAGCTCTGTCTCCTGGCAACAGCTGAGCTCCCATAACTGGGATTAGATTAGGTCCTTGGGTCTTGTGGAGGGTCTTGAGTAATACAAGACAGTGAGAAGCATAATGAATGCTTTTCATTGCAGCCACAAGTTAAATCATGAAAGAATGGATAAGTACAGACCCCTATGGACACAGCCTCACACCTGCAGAACAGAACAAAGCAAAGATAACTTCTGCCCATCGGGGACTGATTGTCTATGAAAGAACAATAATGTCTGTAAATGGAGTCTTTTTCAGCAATATCCAATCCCAGAGGAACATGAAACAATATTGTCACTATATCCAGGGAAAGTAATTGTCAACCTGGTATTCTATATTCACCTATGTTGTGTTTCTAGAATGAACAAAACACAATAAAGATATTTTCAGATGAAAATCTGACAGAGTTCACTTCTCACTTACATTAGTGGAAGAGATGAGGGTATCTTTCAGTAGATATTATTTGAAGGACTCAAAAATGTGACAGGGAGCAAAGATATGGGTTGGTAATCTAAAACCTAATAAGTATTGGCTACTAAAAATTACTAATATGGGGGCTGGGGAGATGGCTCAGTGGAATAAGTGCTTCTCTGGCAAGTGCAAGGGTCTGAGTTCAATCCCTGGTTCCACCACAAAAATAAAAAAATAAAAAGTACTAATCTGAGCCAGGTGTGGTGGTGTACACCTATAATCCCAGCACTCTGCAGGCTGTGGCAAGAAGATCATAGGTCTGAGCTTAGCCTGTGTAAATTAGCAACTAATGAGACCCTGTCTCAAAATTTAAAAATCAAGAAAGGGCTACAGATGCAGCTGAGTGAGAAGGTCCTGGATTCAGTCCCCAGCACAAAAGAAGAAGAAGAAAAAAAAAAAGGTCTTGAAAGGAATGAAATAATTACCTATTAATTTACCTGTAGTCCAGAATAAAGTTCACGAGTATTTGTAAGACTGCAAACTATCCAGCATCTAGCAAGTTAAAACACACATGGTCTAGCATCCAATCAAAACTTACCAGGCATGTAAAGAAGCAAGAGATTATGATGAGGAAAAATAAGATGATAGAAAATTCTAGAAATAGCAAGATGATAAAATTTCATAGATAAGAACAGTAAAGAGTTATAATTATACTCCATGTAGTCAAAGAAAGTAAAGATTGAACATGACTCAAATTGTACCTCTTGAGATGAAAACTGTAATGCCTGCAATAACATTTCACTGGGTAGAAAGACCAATGAATTAGACCCTGCCGGACAATCCATCAGGAAGTTTGACAATCCTGAACCACTGTGTTCCTAACAATAGAACTTCAAAGGGTAGTAAGCAAAATTGACAGATGTAAAGGAGAATTTGATAATTTCACAACCGAAATAGGAGATTTTAACATTGTTTTATCAAAAATTGATAGGTAAAAAGCAGAGTTTTAAACTAAATGATTGTTGTTATCATTATTATATGTTGGTTGGGGCTCAAACCCAGGTTCTTGCACATACTAGGCAGCGACCTACTACTGAGTTAGCCAAGCTCTCTACCACTGACCAACATTCCCAGCCTCAATGCACAAACACATAAGTAAATAAGTGAAACATAAAGTCATAAGCCGGGCATGGTGGTGCATGCCTGTAATCCCAGCACTCGGGAGGCTGAGGCAGGAGGATTGTTGTGAGTTCGAGACCAGCCTGAGCTACAAAGTGAGTTTAAGGCCAGCCTGAACTGCATAGTGAGACCCTGTCTCAAAAAGACAAAAAAAAAAAAAAAAAAAAAAAAAAAAAAAAAAAAAA
>PVKA01054814.1:0-10608 GCA_004027165.1 Ctenomys sociabilis
AAATAAATAAATAAAAACCCTAAAAAAAAATAAATGGAATTCCTGTACAAAAATAACAAACTCATTGAGAAATAACTTACACAATAGCAACCAGAATAATGAAAATATGTAGGAATCAGTGTGATGAAGGAAGTAAAAGACATTTACACTGAAAGCTATCAGCACAAATCAGACTCACAGTGATCTTCCTGTTTTCTGCCTCTCAAGTGCTGGGATTACAAGCACACACCACCATGCCCAATCTCATTTGCTATCTCAGCACCCCTCAGGGAGAGATCAAATACTGGTCCTCTGTGCTTGCCTAAGCAGGTACTTTAGAATATAGATATAGATATAGATATAGATATAGATATAGATATAGATATAGATATAGATATAGATATAGATATATAGATATGTGTGTGTGTCTGTGAGAGTATATGTGTGTGTATATATATTTAATTGAGTAGCTAAATTTTCACTGAGCATTAAAAATACTAATATATTTTTATTGTATTTACAATAAAAATGTGTGTAAATTATAATTGAAAGAAGCTTTTAAAATGTTTATTTGTACAGAAATTTGTATCTGGTTTACTCTAACATGAAGATGCATAAAGCATGAATGCATGCATGAATGACCTTTTTTCATTTAATTAAAGCTACAGATTTTGTGCACAAATGCAACTTGCAGTATAGCCACGTAAGTAGATCGAACTGTGTTTCTTTAAGGTTTGTGCCAGCAATATTAATGAAGTATTTTCCTTGCACTGTTATTACTTACAAAGTGTTTTGCTGTCACATCTAACCTTTGGTTTAACTAACATGAAATGAATAATGGGTAGTAAAAGTGGAAGACATTGCTTTATTTAAAATGCAAAAAAGTTATTAATAAATAAAAACATAAAATTAGGTGTGAAGCAATAATACATTAAATGAAATTATTAGCAATGTAGTGCTGTATATTAATTTCTATAGCAACTAAACCAGAAGCTGAATAATTTAAAAATAAAATCATAGACTTCCTTTGGGCAAAGCCTGAAAAAATGTTCCATTAAATGTCTGCCAGTGGTGTTAGCAGTGAGAAAATGGCAAAATGAATTGATGAATCAAACCTGTGGAGTCACATATTTGACAAGAGAAAAAAAAACTATTCCCCTTAAACTCTGTAATCAGATTATCAAATTTTTGTTAATAGTTTCCAGAATATATAAACAGATCCAAGTTAATTTTTATTTTAATGTGAACATATTTTAGGTGTACAGAAACAGATAATGCAGAGTATACAGCAGAACAAATTATTAATTCGGAAAATAATCATTTAAGAAAGAAGGGAATGTATTCAATGTTCCATTTTTAAGGCAGGATATGGAGAAACAGAGGTACTCATTGGTTTTCTTTTAGTGTCAAGACTTGAAAGTGGCTGAAGTAGATTTCGATTAGTTCATTTGCTATTAGAGAATTTAGTTACTATTTTGTGGTGAAAATCTTAGCCACATGTTTTTGGCAAAGTGAAAAAGATTAAGCCTGGAAATGGAGGGTCTTATGAAGAGGGAACTGTACTTGTTTAAAAAGTTAAAGTTATATAAGGAAGAGAGGTTGGAGCAAAGTGGCATCAGTATTGTAAAGGGGAGGAAAGGAAGGCAAAAGCGACTGCTCACTGTAATTCCTGAAGGAAGAGATAGGGTCATGCTGCTTGGGAAACAGGCTAACTCTTCCAAAGGTGCCTGAGGACTCAGGTGCCTTATAGGACCCTTTGTCCTATAAGGGACAGAATGGATTTCTTTGCTTATTTTGTATGAAAACATAAATAACACTTCTGTTATCCTACAGAAGAGTTTGCTCTTATAGTAGTATGAATCACTGCAAGAGCTTTTAATAGGCTTTCTTTGTGTTGTCATATGCACCTGTGTTCTTTGCCCAGTAAGTCTACGTAGCAAGTCTCTGAAGAAAGAGCAGCATCTGTTCTCACCTGAGCAGAGCTGCACTTAGAGCTGTCATGACTGGGTAAGGACCGTGCAATGTCGGCAAAGTAAAAGTGGCTGTCAGTGGGCCTGGCTTAAAAGAGGTGTTGTACTTCTTTCTTCTCCCTCTCTGTGGTCTTATTAGGTGCTAGAAGAACTAGTAGATAGAGGTGGTCTAAGGAAAGTGAAAGCTGCATGGCCTTGCTTGAACCTACTCTGTTGTGTGGAGCTCATCAAACACAGTCAGACTCCAGTCTGTGAGGCCCAACACACAAACCCACAATGTACACCACTGAGTCACAGGGAGTGATTTGCTGTGAGGTATTAATAACATGTTCTTGGTCTCTTCTGATCTACGACAGTTTATAGACTTTTTTCACTTTAAAGTTTTAAAGATTACTACCAGGTATTTTGTAGATGTTCTTCAGTAGGAGTTAGCTGACTTTTATTGTAGCTTAAATGCAAGTTTTGTGGAGGAAGTCTATAGCGTAAATTACCATTAGCAGCACAGCAGATCAAAGTACATGCTATCAGCATAACACCAAGGATATATGAATTTATATCACCTGCATCCTGATTGTTTGCTAAGATTTTCCACTAGAAAGTGATCAATTTTTTATAAAATTTTTGTTTTACCTGAATAGTGTATGCATATCATTTTATTTTGTGAATATAATTAATGTTAAACACAAGTCTTTAAACAACATTAAATATTTAGGCTCCAACATTCTTTTCCTTAGAAATAATTATTTTTGACAATTTCTCATTCACCATAAGATCCAGTCAACCACAACTACTAACTTATTCAGTCTCTTTAGATTTATGAATATTTGATATATTAATGCAATCATATAATTCATAGTCTTTGTGTCTGACTTCTTTCATTTGACATGATACTTTTGAATTTTGAGTTTTATTCACATTGTGATATACACTTATAATATATAGATGGATAGTACTTTGAAACAGACTCACCACAGTTTTTTGCTTATGAATTTATGACTAGTTTTGAATTACTTCTACTTGTTGTTTTAAACATACAGGATTACTTTTAACTATTGATGAATTATTATGGATAATGCTGTTATGAATACTGAGATAGATTTATTTCTATAGATATATCATTTCCCTTAGAAGAGTGCTCACTCTGGAGTCTGATGCCCCACACCACATGCCATGCTGGCCCCGCCCCCTGGTGCACTCAGCTGGCCACCAAGACCTGGCATGGTGGCACACATCTGTAATCCCAGGGATGGGGAGGCTGAAAACAGGAGGCTCACTACAAGTCCTTGCTGCATAATGAGACCCTGTACCAAATATATTAAGACAACAAAAGAAGAGTGATAATTGAATTATGTGTAGGTGACTTATGCTTAAATTCCTATGAAACTGATGATGTATTTTCCACAATGGTTCTCTTTTATATATTGTCACCAATTATAGAAGAAGCTGCCACATATCTTTGCCACCTTTTAATGTTGTTTGTCTCTGTTTCTAACCATTGAAGTGATTATAAGCTGTTATCTTGTAATTTCAAAATACACTAACCCAGTGATTAATGATGTTGTATTTCTTTCCACGTAATCAGTGTCCATTTGTATATTTTGCCTACTTAAATAATTTGCACTATTTATTTTATTTTATTATTGCATTCTTTTTATACTGTGAATGTAGTCCTTTGTCACAAAAATGTATTATAAATATTTTCTCTCTGTGGATTTTATTTCATTTTGTTAACTGTTTAGGAGTATTCATATTTAAAACTTTGAAGAGTAATTTGACTCCAATTTACATATCTTAGTGGATATGGTTTCTGAATACACCTATGAAATCTTTGGCCCATGTTCCAAAAATTTTGTCCTGTGTTTGCTTCTAAAATTGGTAGAGCTGAGTAACCTACTTAGAAACACTTCTGTCTCTTTTGGATAGAATCATTCCCCAATAAATATAGCTTTCTTCCCCTGCTACATATAGTCCTCAAAATAAGAGTTATAGTTTGTTTCTTAACCTAGATCTTTGATTTGTGTTGAGTCAACTTTTCGCATGGTGCAGAGTAAGAGCTTAGTTATATTCCATTTTCAGGTGGATAGCCAAAGATATCTTAAAGAGTCAGGTTAAACTACAAAGACATCCAAAGGATCTCCTGAAGCCATTTGTGAAAAGCTTGCCTTTTTATATTAAATTGTCTTTGTAAGCCGGGCATGGTGGCGCATGCCTGTAACCCCAGCACTCGGGAGGCTGAGGCAGGAGGATTGTTGTGAGTTCGAGACCAGCCTGAGCTACAAAGTGAGCTGAAGGCCAGCCTGAGCTGCATAGTGAGACCCTGCCTCAAAAAAAGACAAAAAAAAAAAATTGTCTTTGTAACCAGTTGAAGATGAAGTGATCATAGTTACAAAGTTTACTTATTCTAGGCTTTCAATTCTGATATTTAAATTCATAGGTCTATTGTTATGTCATTGTGTTGATTTCCGTAGTTTCGGAGAAATTTTGAAAGGAGGAAGCTCTTCTTATTCAATGAATTAAGTATTTTTATGCTATTAATAGTATTGGTGAATTTTTTGTTGTTGTTTGTTTGTTTTGTATTTTAGAGAAAGATCTTCAGGGTGTTCAGGGTCTCACTACTAAATAGGACTTGTAATGATCCACCTGTTTACAGCCTCCCAAGAGCTGGGATTCCAGGCACACACTACCACTTGCACTCTCAATTGCCTTCTCATTGTGCCCCAGGGGTGGGGCCCACATGGAATTCTCAGCCCCTGCAACCTGCTTGCAGGCACTTCAATCTGTTGAGCTATTTGGCTGGCCCTTTAATAGTATTTTTTAAATACATTTGGTACAGGGTCTTACTGCACAACTGAGTCTCATAGTGATCCTCCTGTTTTCAGCCTCTGTAGTGCTGGGATTAGAGGAATGCATCACCATGCTGGGTCTTGTTTTGAACTTTTGTTGTTGTTTAGTCTATCCCTTTATGACTTTTTTGTTTATTTACCTGATATTTTGGACAAAATACCCAACACTCAAAGTGAAGGAAGTAAATGTTTAGTTAGGAAGGTTTCAGTCCCTAATCAGGGGGCTCAAGGTAGAGTGGCATGGCACAGAGGCAGCAGTGCAGCTTAAAATAACAAAAGATGTGCTTTCTTCAGCTCAGTAGTAATTCTTGGTTGATGTAATGGCTCATATGCTGTGTCAACATGAGAAATATGAAGTTTAATAAGTCACTTAGCAGGGAGTCAGTGTCCTGACTTTGTAAATGTCATCATGCTGTGCAAGAGGGCAAGGAGATGGTGTGAGCGCAACACCCGCCCTGGGGTGGTAACATGATTCCAGTACAAGGGAGGAGAAGAGGCTTGTTCTCCTCCATTTTGCTCTCCTTACGTTTGTTGTTTTAAGCCACCTTGAGCTATTGCCCCCGTGCCATGCCACCTACCATGGAGCCAGCTGATTATGGACTGAAACCTCGACATACTGTGAATGAATTAAACACTTCCTTCCTTGACTTTGGGTGTTGGATATTTTGTCCAAGCCAGAAGAGAGAAGAAACTGATCTAGTTGTCTGCTTATGTCTGAAATTAAAGGTCAAAAGCTGTTCAGAAGCTCTAAACGTGTGGGTGGGACTTGAGGGTTTTGAGTTTCACTGGGAGTTAATGTTTCATCTGCAGTCACTGAAATCTGCTCTGATTTCCTAAGCCAAAAACAAGAGAGCCTGGGAGAAAATTGGCATCATCCTGTTTTTGACAAGTTTGAAATAATACATCGCAGAAAATATGTATTCCTAATCGAAGAATTACTAGTAAAGTTCAGTAGAATTAATAATAAACGTAATATTTTTGCTTCAATCATTAAAGTACTCATTCACTTATTTTTTGTTTCAAAACTTCCTGGAATGTTGTTTTTGTTTTTGTTCCCTGATATCAGATTAACTAGATTTAAATTCTAACTCTGAAACCCGGCATGACGAGACATGCCTGAAATCTCAGCTAGTAGGAAAGGTGAGGTAGGAGAATGTTGAGTTTAAATTCAGCCTGAACAACACAATAAGACTTCATTGTGTTGAAATGAAAAAGGAAATGAAATCTCTATCACTATGTTTTTTTTAAAAAACTGTCTAAATTCTGCTTCTGTTATTTCTTTGTGAAGCAGGAGTAAAATTAGATATCTTGGTATGATTGGGTGGTAACCTCTCGAAATGTGGAAAATCATATATATTTGATATAGAGCATATTCAAGGTATCTAGAACAATGAGGGGTAGTTCCTTTTGTTTTATTTTGATTTTTGTTTGTTTTCCTTTTTGAGGTTCCTTGGTACTATTCTCTTTTAGCTTTTTGTCCATCTGCTTCCACTGGTTCTTGATTTTTCTTTTCTGTGACACTTTCTAGTGTTACCTTTTAAGATGTCTTTTCTGTGTCTTTTGTAGAGTTTACTATTTATTGTTACTGAAATTATTCATGTTGGGCAATCGTTGTTCTTTAGGTTTATTAGTTCAGGTTTTGTTGCTTTCAGTGCTTCTTTTAAATCTGAATTTGCAGTGTATATACCCAGCTATTTCTCTAAGTCAGTTAATTGACTTTTCCATTCCTTGACATTTATAACTTGTGTGTTTTTTTCTGTAAATAAGTAGTTTTATGTCCTAAGGACAACAGTTGCCCTATGCAGGGCATTGTGTTGTGGTAATATCTTCACATTGAGTGGATCTTTCAGACACGTGCTATTAAATTATTCTATAGCTCCGTGTCCTTTCAGGAGATCTCTTTGTTCTGAGGGTTATATTTTCATTCTATTTGCAAGTTCATTTACCATGTCTTGAATACAATGCCAATTTTTCTCATTTTTCTCTTTTCTTTGCTGCATTGTAGTGCATAGATTTTCCTAATATCTCAATATACATAAAACATGTGCCCAGTTTTCCCTATACCAAAGCTACAATTTGAATATCAAGTATTTTACATTATGTCTGTGCCATAGAGCTTGAAAATAGACCCAGAACTCTTAGAGCTGATGTGAAAATATCCTTATTTAAAATAACCAGAATTTCTGAATACGTCTTGAGCACTCACTACATGTGCTCCTCTAGGGTTCTGCTATGGGTTGTTTCTAGCTGTTCCACTCAAAGCCTCATGTAGTCATGGGGGTGGCACAATCTAGAGTTCTTGATTGATTGATGGTCCAGTGCTTAGGACTGAGGGTGTGAGTGCTGCACTTGCCCCCCACACAACAGGAGAGACAGAAAATACCTTCTCTGTGCTCTTTCTTTTTTGCTCTTAATGCCTTTGCTGTTTTCTACTGCTATGAGCTGTTGTCTCCTGCCATGTGCCACTCTGCCGTGGAGTCAGCCAAGTGTGGGCTGAAACCTTCACAAACTCTGAGGTAAATAAAACTTTCTTCCTTAATTTTTGGTGTTGGGTATTTTTCTCAGCAAGGAGAGAAAAGTGACCAAGACAGGTACCATAGCCCATATTTTCCATATGTACAGAATTACTGTAGAATTCATATCATCATTTAGTTGTGAAAAGTTTATAAACATAAAATAGCCCTTTCCTATTTCTCCTTTTAATTTGTTGTTTCTAGAATGTTCTATTTTCTGATTCAGAGTACACCAATGTTTGGCTGCTTTCAATGTGTAAGAATAGTACTGAGAATTATAATTATTTATTTTATCTTTTTGATTGACAAATACCAGAATGCGTGGACATGACAATAGCTTTTCTCTGATTGCTTCTTTTTTTCTAATTGAGGAAATTGGGTTTCACTTTGGTGGACAGTGTTGAATTTCATGGTTTTGGCGTTTGTCAAAGATATATCTTCCCTTTCTCTCTCTGAGGTATTATATGTATGTAAAGAGAAATGAAAATATTAGATTTTGCCAATCCATATTCTTTTTAGGGATTTAGAAATGAGGGTCCTCTGAGGTAATTCAGCTCCACCATTTATACCACTCTGAATGAACAGAGGTTTTGATTTGCTTTTTCTCAGCATCCATATCAAACTGAGTACCATGTATTTTAAAACCTTAATTTCAACTATTAAATACTTATTAAATGCATTCACTTTTTCACTGTCATTATTTCAGTTTAGCACCTATCATCTTTCTCAAATTAATAACACAACTTCTTTGTAATGTGATTGTTGAATATGGCTTTTCTTCAATCTATAACATACAAATGAGTTTCATAAAATAAAAGTTACCATGCCTTTCTTCTCCTTAAAATTCTGCAGTCACTTTTGAGGCCCTTTCAGGAAAAACAGAATTTATTTGACAAGGTGTGTAAAGTGTTGTATATGCTCTCTCCTTTTCTTGTTACTGTCACCGCTTATAATCCCCAATAATACCATCTCCACCAACATGCAGTATACTAAAAATTTCAGGACCTCTTATACACTTTTCGTTCCCAACCATTGCACATGCCGTTATGTTTCTCTGCCTGGATGCCCCACTCTAACATCTTTATTTCTTTTTATTAACTACTTTTCATTTTCAAGATTCAGCTCCTTCAAGAAGCCCTATCCCTGTGGATTGGATACACTTTTGTGGTCCTATAGCACTCTGTACATCCCTATAAAACTATGCATTAACTTATATGTGTTATAAAATTGTTTTATCTGTTATTATGAATGCAATCACAAGAATACATTTGTTATCAGTAGTGAGATATTGCTGGAAAAGATAATTTGTGTTTAAATTTTATTCCTTTTGTTTATTTGTACTTTTTTCTGTAATTTTTCAGAAAGAGTCTACAGGGTGTTCAAGGCCTCAGAACTAGATCAGACTCATGTGATCCGCCTGTTTACAGCCTCCCAGGAGTTTGAATTACAGGTATGCACACTATGCCCAGTCTCAATTGCAATCTCAATGCACCCTGGGGGCAGGGCCAGCATGGCTGGCTGAATTATTTGTAGTTTTAAAGCACCAAAACAAAACAAACAAACAAACAACAACAACAACAACAACAACAACAACAACAAAAAAAAAAAATATATATATATATATATATATCAAGTTATCTTAAAGGCTTTCATAGACTATCAGGACATAGTAAGTTAATTTTAAGATGTTGGACCACAATGACAAAAAAAGATTTTTTCTATCATAACAAAGTAGTCATAGAATATTTTCCATATGATGAAATAGAAATTTAGATAGATTATTAATTGAATTGAGAAAATGAATAATTAGAAGGGAGTTTATTTAGATTATAATGGAGAAAAACTGGATTCTTACTACAAAAAGCAGAGCTTTTCAAAATTTCATATTCAGATGATCTTAACTTCAAAATAATAAAAATGGACATTGACCATGTGACTGTAACAAACAAGAATAATAATAGTTACTTTGTACTAGGCATTCTGCATATATTACCTTTAATTTTCAACACCCAGTGTGATAAATTTGCCCTAATAAACAAAGGAAAAGAAGCCTGGGCTGCCAGTTGACTTACCCAGGTTATAATTGTTAATAGTTGTACACAACTGGTATTTACCATATCCTTCCCAAAATCAATTTATAGCAAACCTTAAGTGATGTCTCAGGATCACATTCTATTAATACTAGTATTTTTTGTTTTCTTTCAAGGAATTTTACTCAAGAATGATATGATAAAAAGACTAGATTATCGTTCCTAAAATCAATTAATGTTAATGTGCACAAGAATAGCGCAATGCCTGGTACATAATACAAAGTCAACTGGAGATCTTCCCCCTAAGAGGATATTAGGTAATACCTGGAGATATTTTTATTGTGCACAAATGTAGGAGGAAGGAATTCAGTGATATGTACTTAAAAGAAATCAATAGTTTGAACTTGCTAAACATCTTACACTCAACATGATAGCTTCTATTAAGAAAGAATTGCCCAGCTTAAAAGGCTGATAATACTAAATCAAAGGGACTCCACTTTTGACATCCATCTTTTTTTAGCCAAACTTTTAGTCAAGAATCTGAACCTTCTTCCAACCTAGTATTTATACTTCCTCATAAAATACATTTTTAGCACTCCTTGCTAAGTCTATTTAGCCAGAAGTCTCTATCACTGGTACATGATCAAGTTACTCATCCTCTAATATCCCAAAAACTGAGGTTGGGTCACCATGTTATCTTCAGTAAGAATTCTCTTAGGTTGGTTTAGCCAGAACCTCTTACCCCAGTGTTTTCTGTTACTAATTTTCTGTCATCTATATCCATCCTAGTACCTGGCTATAGATTCCTTTTCTGCTTGCCCTTGGTATATTAGCAGAGGAGCCCAATGTCTCTCCTCTAATACTGCAGCTAGTTCCAATGATCTCTCTTCCTATCATGATGGCCCTGAAGAGAGTCATCCTTACCACGATTTAACAAGTACCATTGAATATTTTTCCTTAACTAGCTAAGACCCTGAGATTCTTAAGAAGAACAAAAGAATCCTTTTAGGCTGCCCTGATGGGGTACAACTCTGCCATAAAGAAGGATAAGCTGGAGACATTTCTAGGTAAATTGATATAACTTGAGTTCATACTCTTAAATGAAATAAGTCATACGTGTGCAAACATCACGTTATCTTCCTATTGTGAAAAACTGAGAGAGTAAGGACCAAAATACATAATAGATACTATGAGATAGAAGAAATTGTTTAAAATGTAAGAGAAACTAGGGTGGGGGATGCTAAAGGAAGCAAGGGAAAAGGAACAAAAGATA